>JASEVX010000013.1:6548098-6715619 GCA_031761405.1 Serripes groenlandicus
ACAAGACCAATGCACACCAGCCTGTGCTGGAAGTTGCATTGGTGATTCAACTTGCGTTGAAACACGCTCCATGGCATTACCATTAGACTGGTCGCAATGCTTTTTCTGCAGACACAACTCTTATAAAAGAGATAAGCAATTAAGGCGTGTCGATTCGACTGAGCGTGTCAATAATATTTTAAATGCCGCAAAGCGTTAGTCTGACTATGAAATGGTTAGTTTTACTCTCTGAGCATGATGTTGCTTTTAAAAGACTAACAGAAAGTCTAAACGATGATCTTTTTGTGAAAAAAAAAAAGCATTTTCGATGTCGTTTTTGCTAGAAACGTATTGTTCCTTTCTTCCAGAAGAAATTGGAAGCAATTATACAACTGCAAAACTTCAGCACAAACTAGAAATCACTATGGTGATTCCATGGTTGTACAGACTCAAAGAGGACAGGGTAAATCAAACATGATTTTCAGTAGCTCGATCAGTGTTTTCGAGGCTGTTCGCGCTGCCAGTCGTTTGAAAGCGGAATTACAATTTTCAGAAATTGAAACAAGTTTTGTAAAAGATCCATACCCCAAGAAGATCAGACCCTTCACGATGCTGCAACAATTTTGAGAAGCAAATTTGGATCGTTGGAATTTTCAAATGATTATTATCCCTCTGCATCAGACGTTTCCATCTCTACAGCATCAAAATTTGTTCCTAGCTGTCTGATTAAGTTTCTTGTCTGGTTAGTAGATGACAATTGTTTTCACATGGAAAATAATTACGAAGAACTCTCCGGTGATACAGTACGGAAATGTATTGCTTTAGCTGAGTGTGTGATATCCCTTCATAAAAACAAATACACACCTTTTACTTTAGCATTAGCCCTTCAGCTGCATCATGAATATGGTTCGAAAAATCTTATTGAAACTTTACATTCACATGGCTTTTGCGCGTCGTACACTGATGTGAGAAAGTTTCTGACGAGTTCAGTAAATCACGAAATTATCAGATCCAGAATGGGTCAAACATCCCTAATGGAATATGTCCTCAAATGTAAGGTGGAAGTTTCATTCAAGAAGGGTCAGACAACGTGGATCTGAATACAGAAACAATTGACGGCAAAAATACATTCCATTCTATGGCTCGAGCAGTATTTCAGGTTGTGGACATCCCGACTTCTCAGACAGAAATGGCTACAGTCAAAATAAAACGCGGTCAAGAAAGATCCCTCGCGCTGGATGAGAAAACTACTGCGCTCATGTCGTGTTTGCCTTTCTGTAAGCCAAACGTAAAATTTGGCCCGCCTAGATGCGAGGATCCATACAGGCAAATTGAATCATGTTCAACCAACACAAATGACGTGCCTGATATGGCTTGGGTACTGCACCGACCACTTTCACGCGACACTGTTGAACTGCCAGTGGTTCTGAATGATACAAAACAAGTAATACCGTTTTGGACAGCTTTCCACAAAAGAATATCTGACAGAAAAGGAATTCACGTAGTCGTTGCCTATCCCCCAATCAAACAAAACTCGCTGACATGGCAACAGTATTCACAACAATGCAGAAATACCTCGAGATGTCAAAGGCAGTAGGCCAGAATAACCCGGTGCAGACCTTTGACCAACAGCTTTATGCCATTGCCCAACAAGTAAAGTGGTCTATGCCTGAGATTTTCCGCGCACACGTAGTACGGTTAGGCGGATTTCACACTGTATCGTGTTACATTTCAGCAATTGGGAAGATCTGGGCATCAGCTGGACTTCGTGATTTATTGGTTGATTCGGGTGCATATGCAGGTTGTACTGTAGATCAAATACTTCAAGGCAAGCAGTTTACCGTGGTGTTAGAGCATACACACTAGCGTATGAAACTATCATGGTATTATGGTCCAAGGCATTTTTCCAATGGTGTATAAGTCAAGGAAATATTGCTAACATAAACGAAAACTTCTGGCAAACGATGCTTGCCTGTCACAACGCATTCGATGACCCTAATGCGAACGTAGTAGATCTCTCTGAAATGTTTTTACGAGCCGTAGAAGTAATGCTCATGAATGTCAGAGCAGAGCGTGATGGAGATTGGAATTTCAACTACAATCTGTGTCTTCTATGTTGCCATATTTCTTCATTGCAAACAAGACAAATTATTCCAGGTGGACACCGGCTTATTTAATTGACATGCTGAATCTCCCCGAAGACACGTTTTCAGCTTTCATGTCTGGAAAGTTTGCAGTCAGAGAAAATGCTGGTGTATTCAATGGTATATGGAGTGATATGGCAACATAGAAGACTATAATCAAGGATTCGAAGGTACGTGGCGGTATAGTCGGATTGACTACGCAAAAGTCTGCTCTTCTTCGATGGACATTTACTAGGCATATTCTTGCAAGGTACGCCTCTGAGATGAGGAAAAGGTCTGGAATTGCTTTGGACTCCGATATTGATCATGAAGAGAATAGACATACAGCGATGAAACGCGATGAGAGGCAAGTAAATGATCTCATTGAGCACGTGCAAAATAATATGACAGATCCATTCGACATTGAAGCATGCCCCAAATCCTTTATAAACATTGCCACGGGTTTGCATGCCAGTAAGGAAGTCGAAGATTCGCTCCTGAGTTCAGTAGAACGTGGACAAAAATCGTTTAAGTCTTTTGTGAATGGTTGTTTCAAAGCCAACGAAACACGCGATTTTTATTCCTGATTTTTAAATCCTCACTCAAAACATTTGACGATATGACAAAACCGTACAATCTAAAATGTCGATCTGGCAATACGGTAAAAGCCCATATCAATCCTGAGATTGTCTTTCGTAGAGCTTTAGCCCTGGCAAATGTACGAGATGAAGTTACCGTTGAAAAGGTTTTGGCATACCCTGTCGGTCGAATACCAACATCTATTTTCCATGACGATGGGTCTATGAGGAAGTCATGCAAAGCCGATTTCATTCATTTATTGGAAAAAGAGGTTTGCACCTCTTTCACACTGCCTTCATATGCAAAAAGTCGGTCAAACCTTGTCAGTGATGGTATGGGTATTGTGCAAAGTCTTCATGTAAAACGGTACAACAGTTTTGGTGATTTGGCAAAGGACTACTTTAAAACCCTTACAGCTTGCTTTGAAACTTATGGCTGTGTCATGGACGTGTTTGATCGGTATGATGTGGAACATAAAACAAAATCAGCAGAAAGAATCAGAAGGTCTATTTCAAGTGGTGGTAAGGGTTTTCAGGTAATTGAAGGTAGATCAATTCCAGATTGGAAGAAATTTCTATGTACATCCGAAAATAAACAGGGTTTGGTCAGATTTCTAGGTGACTATGCACTCGAGCACTACAATGAATTCGCGTTGCAAGACCACGACGAAATATTCATGGCTGGATCTTTTCAAAATCCTGAGACTGTGAAACAATTTTGTGCCGGGACGGTAACTGACTGTACGCAGTTGTTTAGTACGCAGGAAGAGGCAGACACAAGAATTATACTGCATTCTCTGTTCACTAATGAACAGATGTTAAATAGTAACTCCAGTGGCCGTATTGTTATAAAGTCATCAGACACTGATGTTTTACTACTTTGTGTAAAATATTTCGCACAAATGTCAAACATTGTTGAATTATGGTTGCAGACTGGATGCGTTGCTTCAACCAAAGACGCTAGGCGGTTTATACCTGTTCATGATATATTCAAAGCTATTGGGCCAGTGATGTCTAGCACACTACCAGCTGCTCACGTTCTAACAGGATGCGACACAACGTCTTCTTTTTTCGGCATTGGCAAAAAGACGGTTTATAAGGCGTTGAAACTAAACCCACACAGGTATCAACATTTGTCAAATCTAGCTGGTGTTGATATTAACACATCTGTTGAGGTTGGCAGACAATTCATCGCTGATCTGTATGACCCTAAAAGCAAAGCAACATCTGTACATGATGATCTCAATAAATTCAGAGTGAAGTCGGCGGTATCTAAAGATGCCGCCTTAGTGAGACTACCTCCCTCAGAGGCATAATTCAGACAACATATTCTTCGAGTCTCACACCAAGTGTACGCCTGGATGAATGCTCATATTGCCAAACCACTACCAAGATCACCTTTGGAATATGGATGGCGAATTGAAAATAGCTCCATAGTTCCAATATATTTTGAAGGTCCAATGTCTTTTGACTTTTTACAGGACCTCGTTTGTACATGCAAAGGCAAACGTGTTTGTAGCAATTTGTCGTGCACAAACATATGTTATTGTCTGGGCAATGACGATTGTAGAAACCAGCTTACTCATCAGACTGTTTTAGAAGATCGCGACGATGAGAATACAGATTGAACAATTTCTCTCTCTCCCTCTAAGAAATGAGAATACTGATTGAACAATTTCTCTGTCTGTCTCTGTCTCTATCTCTCTGTCTCTGTCTCTGTCTGTCTCTGTCTCTTTATGTCGCTATTTCTCTGTGTGTGTCGATCTTTCTCTCTCTCTCTCTCTCTCTCTCTCTCTCTCTCTCTCTCTCTCTCTCTCTCTCTCTCTCTCTCTCTCTCTCTCTCTCTCTCTCTCTCTCTCTGTCTGTCTGTCTGTCTCTCTCTATGTCTGTATTTGTCTCTGTCTCTCTCTGTCTCTGTCTCTCTTCACCGCTCTCTCTCTCTCTCTCTCTCTCTCTCTGTCTGTCTGTCTGTCTGTCTGTCTCTCTCTATGTCTGTATTTGCTCTCTCTCTCTCTCTCTCTCTCTCTCTCTCTCTCTCTATCTGTATTTTTCTCTCTCTCTCTCTCTCTCTCTCTCTCTCTGTCTGTCTGTCTGTCTGTCTCTCTCTATGTCTGTATTTGTCTCTGTCGCTCTCTCTCTGTCTCTCTCTCTGTCTCTATGTCTCTGTCTCTGTCTCTCTCTCTTCACCGCTCTCTCTCTGTATGTCTGTCTGTCTGTCTGTCTGTCTGTCTGTCTGTCTGTCTGTCTGTCTGTCTGTCTCTCTCTCTCTCTCTCTCTCTCTCTCTCGCTCTCTCTCTCTCCTCTCTCTCTCTCTCTCTCTCTCTCTCTCTCTCTCTCTCTCTCTCTCTCTCTCTCTCTCTCTCTCTCTCTCTCTCTCTCTCTCTCTCTCTCTCTCTCTCTCTAATAAAGATTAATCTTGTTTTTTCCTTACATGTTGGAAGCGGTGCTATAAGTCTCCATTATCTGGCAATCAGGCGTAGATCTGACAAGCTGGATTCATGTAATATTGCCAGAGCATGGCGCCATTTAATTTTCTATCAGTTATCTTGGCGGATTATCGAGAAATTATCATAATTGTAAAAAAAATTTTTTTTTTTAAAGTGCACCCTTCTGATCTTTGACCTCACTTTGCAAAAATCTGCACCAAATAAGTATTTCACGACAGGCCTTAATCAAAAGGTATTATATTTATCTTTAAAATAAAACCAAAATCAGCCGTGAGATAGGTCGGTCCATTAATTTTTTTAATTTCCCCTGCTTGTCACCGCACTAGTTTAAGGTGGCATAAAACAGTTGCAGTCGGATATCCGGATTTTGGCCAGGGTCAAAAATAGAAATAATGATAAATAGTAAGTTTTGGGTACATTTTTGTGTAAATGGTTTATTTTAATGTTTATAAATGGGAAAAGTAACCTCTCAGCATAGGTTTGAATTTTGCGGTTGAACCCACTTTTCCTTCTGGTTCACATGTTTAGTGACAGGCGCGTAACAACACTGCTTCATCCTGTATTCTATATAGCGATATGATACCTAAAACCCAATGCAATAAACCTATAATTCAATCTCATTAAAACCATCACCTATTAACGCTACGCATACATTTAGTCAGATCGTGTACTTTAGTCAGATTGCCTAGAAATAAACCGCGTCTAGCGATCTAAGGTCTTACTGACTATTCGGAACGGGATCATGAAACCCTTTCCCACATACAACACATTTGCAGCAGACGACTTTGAACATTCTAAGTAAAAACATGGGAAATATTCATAAATGAAAGTACAATTATTAAATAAAGTTGAAAATAGCGTGAGAAAAGGATAAATTGCTCATTATGAGCAATTTCTCATTTTAAAACAATGTTTTAAAAGTCGTCTGCTGCATTGGAGTCAGAAAGCGTCTATATGAGGAAATATTAATACACGGTGAACACTAGGTGGGTAATTGTTTGCTTTCAACACCTTTTTAGTTATATCACGGCGTTTCCTTGGTAAGTTACCAGTACTACTGGTCCATTTATCCTGACATCAACTAGTCAGTCAGTTATATCACGGCGTTCCCTTGGTAAGTTATCAGTACTACTGGTCCATTTATCCTGACACCAGTCAGTGAGTCAGATATATCACGGCGTTTCCTGGGTAAGTTATCAGTACTACTGGTCCATTAATCCTGACACCAGTCAGTCAGTTAGTTATATCACGGCGTTTCCTTGGTAAGTTATCAGTACTACTGGTACATTAATCCTGACACCAGTCAGTCAGTCAGTTAGTTATATCACGGCGTTTCCTTGGTAAGTTATCAGTACTACTGGTACATTAATCCTGACACCAGTCAGTCAGTCAGTTAGTTATATCACGGCGTTTCCTTGGTAAGTTATCAGTACTACTGGTCTATTTATCCTGACATCAACCAGTTAGTTATATCACGGCGTTTCCTTGGTAAGTTATCAGTACTACTGGTCTATTTATCCTGACACCAGTCAGTCAGTCAGTGAGTCAGTTATATCACGGCGTTTCCTTGGTAAGTTATCAGTACTACTGGTCCATTTATCCTGACACCAGTCAGTCAGTCAGTTAGTTATATCACGGCGTTTCCTTGGTAAGTTATCAGTACTACTGGTCTATTTATCCTGACATCAACCAGTCAGTTATATCACGGTGTTTGCTTGGTAAGTTACCAGTACTACTGGTCCATTTATCCTCACATCATCCAGTCAGTCAGTTATATCACGGCGTTACCTTGGTAAGTTACCAGTACTACTGGTCCATTTATCCTCACATCATCCAGTCAGTCAGTTATATCACGGCGTTACCTTGGTAAGTTACCAGTAATACTGGTCCATTTATCCTCACATCATCCAGTCAGTCAGTTATATCACGGCGTTTCCTAGGTAAGTTATCAGTACTTCTGGTCTATTTATCCTCACATCAACCAGTCAGTCAGTTATATCACGGCGTTTCCTGGGTAAGTTATCAGTACTACTGGTCCATTTATCCTGACACCATCCAGTCAGTCAGTTATATCACGGCGTGTACTTGGTAAGTTATCAGTACTACTGGTCCATTTATCCTGACACCAGTCAGTCAGTCAGTCAGTTATATCACGGCGTTTCCTTGGTAAGTTATCAGTACTACTGGTCCATTTATCCTGACACAAACCAGTCAGTCAGTCAGTTATATCACGGCGTTTCCTTGGTAAGTTATCAGTACTACTGGTCCATTTATCCTGACACCAGTCAGTCAGTTATATCACGGCGTTTCCTTGGTAAGTTATCAGTACTACTGGTCCATTTATCCTGACACAAACCAGTCAGTCAGTCAGTTATATCACGGCGTTTCCTTGGTAAGTTATCAGTACTACTGGTCCATTTATCCTGACACCAGTCAGTCAGTTATATCACGGCGTTTCCTTGGTAAGTTATCAGTACTACTGGTCCATTTATCCTGACACAAACCAGACAGTCGTCATGCCAACCCCTCAACTCTTAGCGCCAAGGAGGGCAGTCATAACTACCTTTTTTAAATTCTTGGGGAGGGGGTCAAAATATGCATCTTTTTATTGAATAACATGTAGATGGACAATGACGGCTCTGTAGGGACTGTGCGCTTGCGCATGCTCGTCTGAGTCTACCTCGTACACAGATGCAATAAACCCTTTCCCTCAAAAAATAGAAAATTTCCATAATTGAATGGATGAAATATGACAAAAAGTGGAAAACATTGTGGCAAAATAAGAAATTGCACGTTTTGTGCAATTTTTTCTTTTGTCACCATGTTTTCAAAAAGCCGTCTGCTGCAGAGGCGTCAGAAAGCGTCTATATGAGGGAAAGGGTTAAGACTCTGGGTTACTTGAAGTGGCTCAACATTTAAATAAACCGTGTAAGGTAAAAGGGAGTATTGTTGCTAATGGGAACAATGTATGTAACGTTTTTATTCGTGTCAATCAAAATAGGGTAGTTCTACCCACAATCACCGCTTTTCTATCTCGATTATCTCCCCTGTAGTTACATAACGATTTTTGAAGGCGACAATTTGAGGTTAATCTTGGACGACTTGTAAGTGTCAGTCATCAGATCTATACGAGTAATTGCTACTCCAGCGAAGATTATGTCTGGTTCATATAAGATTGCTTAATATCCAATTAATCTTTCACAACAAGGTAAATTGTTGTGAATTGACACATAGTGGTCCTGCTTCAGCCCCGCCGCTCTCTCATTGTTCTTACATCACATGAGTATCGAATTTTTTATACTTTTCTCGATAAAGACAATAAAGGTTTTGGGTGTAATTTACTCTCTGATGATCGCAATCATACACGAAGAAAACTTTATTTCGACGGCCGTGTCTGGCGAGGTTAATATATATATGTTTAAGCCAACTTTAATAACACTTTATTAGTTACAACGCATTATTTGCTACAACTATCGAGTTCTCCTTAAGTGTAGGCTGAGAATAAAGGTCTGGTAAGATTGCCTCCGTACATTAGTATCCACATTATTACTCAGGATGGACATGTGTGGAACGAAGGGAAGTCACTCCGAATAATATAATTTTCATTTGACATTATTATCTCCCATATAGTCGAATTTCACAATTTAACTCACATGCGAGGATTAAGTATGTCAGTCTAGACATATAATGCAGTGGACTCGGGTTAACTCGAACATGGGAAACTTGGAATATATCGTTTCACTCGGACCTGTCTTTAGGTGGCATCGTAACAGCAGTTCAGATTGCTCATGCAAACAACCAGAATTGCTACTACTGCTGCTGCGCTGTTTCCTACTCGAACCATTTCCTGAAACGGACCTTTCTTTTGGAAACAGCGTAACAGCAATTCTGATTTCTATTATGAGCAACAAGAACTGCTGCTGCGCTGATTCCTTGATATGAGTGTATGTTTGGCTCCGAATTAGTTTAATTCGATTCTTTTTTTTAAATGTTAAACTTATTTATATAACAACGATTGCAAAACAAGCTTTACGCTTATATTAATCGAGCTCGATGTCTGCTCCATGGAGACATAACCAGTACTCGCGCCGTTTGGATGGGAAAATCCCAAGGGCAAAACCAGCTCACCACGGGATGCGAACCCGGTACATTGGGTACGAGAGGACGACGTTATACCACTGTGCTCCGGGTTAGTATTATTAGTCGCCGGGCAGAAGCCTTAGTCGCCGGGCAGAAGCCCGCGACTTCTATTTTTAATAGCTTTTCGGAAATCACATGGGAGGGCGGCTTATTATTAGAAAGAAACAAATCTAGATGATTTGAACATATTACAATTGTGTTTGTTTACGAACACTAATAAATGACACATCTAAAATGAAATTAATATTCCGATTTTTTAATGTTTGCAGTTTTTTTTATTTCACTCGCATTTAAGTTTTTTGTCTTATTTACGAAGACAAAAGTGGTCCCTTCAAGACGTGAACCAACACCCCCTAATGCAGACTCTTATGTGTCATCATTGAGGTCAATTTCGGATTCTCCTTTTAATAGCAATTTTAACTTACTAAATGTTGTTTTCATGTTCAAAGAGATTTGTGTAGAATTCATTTAATAATGTTAATCCATGAATATCTAAAGTAGGAACTGTTTCTAAGCTAAATATAGACCCTATTCTGTTGTGTAGTTTCGTGACCTTTAACATCGATTTTCGCGCATGCGCATTTCGATATGAAAAAGCGAGTGATATTATTTTATTTTAGACAAGTACAAGACGAATGTTTGACGCAAAGCGAAATCCAGAAAAAGAAGAAGGAGAAAAAGAAGACGGAATGGAACAGGAAGAAAAAGAAGTAGAAGAAGAAGACGACGACGAAGACGAATGAGAAGAAGAAAACAAGTAGAAGAAGTCGAAAGAGGGAAAAGGGAGCAGATAGGAAGAAGAGGAAAAAGTAGAAGAAGAAGACGAAAGGAAAGAAAAAGAAGAAGGAGAGAAGAAGAAGAAGAGAAAGTAGAACAGGAAGAATAGAAGAATAAACAAGAAGCATTTAATTGGAGCATTTAATTTCAATCATTGGCTACAACACACAGTTCCATCACCTTAGTAGAATATCTATAGTGACATATGTACTAATAATGTGACGCATTTATCATATGATTACCACCAAGCGGAAACACAACTTCAAATCTTCTTAAGACATTACGAAATAATCCATGTGTCATGTACTTACACTACTTAATAAAGGGTTTCCGAATGTAAACAATTAAGAAGAAAGCTAAAGGTCACGCTTTTCACTGACATAGGCGACGTTCGACAACTCTGCAGCGTGCGACTTTAAAAAAACAATTTCGAAAAGAGTTAATCCATTATTTCCTCACAGTGTTTATTTTATATACAAATTATACTCCAAACTATCTATATGTTATAGTTTTTTTCTTCATATATATGTTCAGAGAAGACGGGCTCTTGAAAATACCATTATACCCGGTCAAGGGTTTAACCCTTCACCACTTATAACAAATCTGCAGCAGAGGACTTTAAAAACATCTAGGCAAATTATTAAAAACCTCTTTTACTTAAATGAAAGCTAATTTAATTATAAGATCGAGTTGAAAACATTTTGATCAAAAGAAAAATGCTCATCACGGGCAATTTCGTCTTTTGCCATAATGCTCTTTTTAAAAGTCGTCTGCTACAAAGGCGTCACAAATCGCCTGTATGTGGGAAAGGGTTAATCCGGTGGTATATTTAGCGCGAGTGTTATTGGTTAAATATCAAATATTATCCTCTTGACATTTCAGACCGTATATATACACACACACACTTTTACTGCACTTTCTTTACAAACGTGTAGAACTAGTAACAATAACTCGATCGACTTGTTTAATAATATAATATATTATAATATAGCGTGTAGAAGGATAACGGAAGGACAATGTCCGAAATCTTAGGCGCAATTCCCGGTTTTACGAAACTCCGTGGATCTAAGAACGACGACTGGATAGATCGGATGAGTCACGTGAACACAGTGTTTATCTTGATTATCTTCGCCATCATCGTGAGCACGACTCAGTTCGTAGGAAACCCGATTCACTGCTGGCTCCCGGCGGAATATGACCATAAAGGGGACATGTACGAGAAATACACGGAGCATTACTGTTGGGTAGCCAACACGTATTTTGCTTCGTTCTCGAACGATTTACCACTGTCTTTCATTGAACGGGAGGACAAGGAAATTACGTACTACCAATGGGTGCCGTTGATCCTGGTGTTGCAGGCGTTTATGTTCAAGTTTCCTAACATTCTATGGAAACTGTCCCATCCGAACGGTGGTATCAACTTGAGTAAAGTCGTGGATCAGGCGGAGAAGACGCAACAGTTATCAGTTGATAAACGGAAAGAAATTATCGAACACATAGCGTTTAACCTCGATAGATGGTTGAACAACGAACGTGCCTACAAGATAAACCGCTACACAGTAGCCAGAGACCGAGTGGTTGGCGTGCTCGGGATAATATGCAGTAAGAGGAGCGGCACATACCTCACTGGTCTTTACTTCTGGATTAAGGTTCTCTACGTCGTCAATGTGATCGGTCAATTCTTCCTGTTAAACGGATTCATGGCAACCAACTACAATATGTACGGGTTCGAGGTAATACGTGGGCTCCAGAATAACACCCGTTGGGAGGAGAGCCCACGATTTCCGACGGTCACCTTTTGTGATTTTGAAATTCGACAGTTACAAAATATTCAGAGGTTTACCATACAATGTGTATTACCTATAAACCTGTTTAACGAAAAAGTATTCATTTTTATGTGGTTTTGGTTCACGTTTGTAGCGGCTTTGGGTGTCTACAGCTTAATTAAATGGTTTATTTTCATCAGTTTGAAAAGGAAACGAGGACAATTCGTGCGGAAATATCTAAAAATAACCAACCAATTAAAGAGCGGGTTTGACCGGAAGTTGTCACAGAAGTTCATTGACCATTATTTGCGGGGCGATGGAGTGTTTGTGTTGAGTGTGATTAACAATAACTCCACGGACCTTGTCACCACGGATCTGGTGACTGAACTGTGGAGAAAGTTCCAGGAAAGATATAAAACCGGACCCCAAAGTAATGGCGAATTACCGACAAATGGTAGCAATACAGTTATGGTACCAATTGACTCATAAAGTGACACATTACTGACGTGCTATAAATTGTGGTATACGTTTACGTCATATAACGATGTGTTCAATCAACAATTCAATAAAGATGCCTGCTTTCCCCCCCACTGAGATGAACTTCGGAAATATGTTTACTGTAGTTACGTCACGGGAGGAAACTTCGTATTATTACAAAATTGGGTTATAAGAAAAGTCGATTTTCAAACTGCCTTTTTATACAACTGAGCGGTGATCTTAACGTAATTATGACACGTGAAGAAACTAACCTTTCCAGTACAGCTTACTTGCAGAACACAGCTGTGATTTTTATCCAATCTAGGAGGGGGGTCGTGCTTAGTCTCACACTGTTTTGAATATTCCCCACCAAAATTGTGGCGATCTTTTTACATAGACAAAGAAGGAAAAATGCCTCAATATGTCAATAAAATCAATTTTCAGATAAAATTCCTTTCTTGTTTTCAACCTGTGGTCATCACGAACCCTTTACATTATAAGGACAAGCATTTCGAGGGCTTGGCGTGAAACAGTTGTAACTAAAACCCTATTTTGAAAATCCTGGTTATGGGGCAATTTTGACCCCTTTGTAAACAATGCAAATTTAAGTGCCATTGTTTACCAAGACAAATTATTCAATGCTTATAAAGACTTTATGGCGAGGTGATTAACCTTGGTAAAAAAATACAAATTTTAGTTACAACCGTTTCACGCTAAGCCCTTCATTTGACGTCGTGTACATGTACTTGTTTTAAAAATGATTTTGATATGTCTGTTGTTGTTGGTAAATGACGTTAAAGATTAGTAAATCTAAATGAGCTATCGTTTATTTATTATGGGTTTATTAATATTATTTTAGTTAAAAATAAAAACACTCTAGAAATTAATATTGCGGCCATAGGCCTTCTTCAGGTTATATTTTACAAAGATCACACACTATGTTACGTCCACCTTGAAAGTCTTGAACATGAAGACTCCATCTAGAAGATTTTAGTTGTTTGTTGGATTGTTTTGGGTTTCACGCCGCGTTCGACAGATAAGGTCATATTTCGGGGGACAGGAAAGATAATATTGGTCCGGAACCTTACTTATTTATATCGAGATAAACGAATACATATATATAAGGTATGAAATCAATACCACCCCATCTGCTGGAGCTCATGAATGGCATTGACTCCAATCGTTCAGACCCATTTAGCCGGCTCTTACGGTTCAAATGTTACGGTTCAAATGTTACGGTTTTAAATGTTACGGTTCAAATGTTACGGTTTCAAATGTTACGGTTCAAATGTTACGGTTTCAAATGTTACGGTTCAAATGTTACGGTTTTAAATGTCAGACTATTGTTTCTATTCTTTCTGAGCGTACCCCAGCCACAAAGGTATAATCTTATTTTTATCAAGTTGAAAACCTTGGATCTCATTTGAGAACCTTGGGTTTCGTTAGGCACTTAGAACCCTGGTTTTCGTTAGGCACTGAGAACCTTGGTTTTCGGAAAAACCTGTGATCTCAGACGAGAACTTAAGTTCTCACGTGAGAACCTAGGTTCTCGTAGTAATTGTGCAAACGGCATGCTTTGGAAAAAACACGAGCAAATAATAAGTTTCCATCCTGGAGGCCTAGTCAGAATGAACAATCTGTTTGTTTCTTTTTGTTTCCTTCCGACTCTGGACCACCTTCGAGACTTTAAATTGTGTTTACATATATAATATATACTTGTACATACACGTATATTAGCCGTTCCACGAGAAAACCAAACATTGTGGCCTCTGCGTAAAGTATCGACCCGGATCAGTCCAAACATGCCGTGCAGGCTAACCCGGACAAACACTTTTCGCCTCGAGTGGATTTTTTGTTTCAAGAATCATTACTCTTTACCTCTATCCCCTTGAGACGGAATGTGTCTGCTCGTATTAGCCTGTGCGGACTGCGCAGTTTGATCTGGGTTTATACATTACGCAGAGTCCATTATGTTGTATTTTCTTGTGGAACGGCTCATATATATTATAATTTCCGGCTCTGGACCTTCTTTGAGAATTGAAGAAAAACAAAAAAACTTCTGCCAGCATACGGTCAGTAAATCTCAAATGACATCAATAGATAATAGTTATCCTCATGTGTTGTCGTATGCTCTTATAGCTATCTCTGACATTAATTTTACCGGACCCATCTTCAAACCTATCAACATACAGACTCTTTCTGACGCCTCTATAGCAGATGATTTATTAAATCATTGTGGCAAAAGAAGAAATTACTCTAAATGAGCAGTTTCTCCATTTTTCCACAATGTTTTCAACTATATTTAATCCATACAATACAATAATTGACATTTTATCATTATACTTTCATTTATAGAGATTTTTTCCATAATCTTAACACTTTCCCACCTATAGCCGCTTTCTGAAGCCTAAATTGCAGACGACCTTTGAAATCATTGTGGCAAAAGGAGAAATTACTCATAACAAGCAATTCCTCCAGTTTGCCACAATGTTTTCAACTACATTTAATCAATACAATACATGACAATCATTTAATTGGCTTTAAAAAGCATAAGCACATTCATAGCCAAACAAAGAAGGTACCCGTATGTAAGTTAATACAATTCACAATATATAACATAGGTACGATTTGTTTAATTCAGAGCTCCCATTATACTATCACTTTTATATTTTTTCTATATTTTGGACTTGATAATTTCAAAGTCGACTGATGCAAATTAATTGTATGTGGGAAAGGGATAAACATATGAACTACTCGGTCCACATTTAATTGTATAATTGAGGTCGTTAATTATGCGTATACCAGGTATGCTATTGATTTGTTTTGAAACGGAAAATATTGTGTCAAGAAAAGAAAATAAGACTTTAGATATTTGATTTTCGTTGTGTATTGAACCCATTGAAACGGTCGAAATAACCCTTTCCCACATCGCTGCAGCAGACGACTTCTGAAAACGTCTGATTGCATAAGCAGAAATTGCTCATAATGAGCAATTTCTCCTTTTGATAAAATGTTTTCCACTTTATTCAATGATTGTTAATTCATTTAAAGAGAGTTTTTCATAGTATTACATAGATGTATTCAAAGTCGTCTGCTGCAGATTTACTGTATGTGGGAAAGAATTAATCTTTAAATGTAATTTTAATCATTTTGTAGAGAAGAAAATATTGTTAGAAAAAGAAAATCTCATTATCAGCTCCTTTTACCACAATGTTGTCAAATGCGTCAAAATGCGTTTATACGTCGGGAAGGGTTAAACGCTACTATATATTTGTATATGATTTAGAGCAAATACTGTCATTCTTTTGTAGATCTTTACATACAGTTTTTCATGAACGAAAAGTTTGCCGTTTGACAGTATGTGTTACAACATGGAGTGTGGAAGTCCTGATTTGCCTTCTTAGGGCTTTTCGCCGTTGTCAACATTATATCAGTTATATCACGTCGACGGTTCACTTATTCATCATCCTTGGGTAAACAAACCAGTACTTAGGCTTGACAATGTGCCTTGGCCAAGGGCACTCCTACATGATCGTTACACTGCGACTGGGGATCGTATCCGGGACGCCCGGTTCCAAATCACCGATGATAACCACTCGGCCACGACAGATTCCCTGTGGAAGTCCTGAAATTGTTAATTTACTTAATCCAGCAGAATATGAAAGGCATAAGTACAAACTGGTCAGTTAACGTGAAAAGATACACTTTATCCTTTCCTACATACAACAAATATGCAGCAGAAGACTGCAGGTAAAGTTTAAAGGCCAGTTTTAAAGTGTTGAAAACATTGTGGAAAAAGGGGGATATTGCTCATTGACTTTTGTCAAACCTCGGAAATAATGTTACCATACAGTCAAACTTGTGTTAGCGGGCAACTCTTTTAAGCACTATCTTGTAGCCACCTGAAGATTAACCAAAACAACCTTTCCTTCTTTATTTGACTTGTATTAAGCAACCACCTGTGTTCAGCGGCCACATTTTGAATCTCCCTTGGCTGCCTAAGGCAAGTAATTCAAGGTTTCGATAAATACATACATGTATATTCGACCACAGAAATTTACTTAATAGGATTATTAGTTATTAGGATTATAAATGTCCGGTTTCAGATTCATTTTCTACCATTTTCTACCATCTTTCCGACTCTTTATCTCTATCCGACTTTCAGCGGTAGATCATTGACCTCTCGTACCATAGGTCCGGGGTTCAAATCGTGTATTGAAGGGGATTTTTCCACACAAACAGCTTGAGTACTGGTTAAGTCTCCAGGAAGCAGACATCAAGTCTGATTAACATGAGCTGAAAGCTTGTTTCACAATCAATGTGTAAAAGAGAGAGTTTAACCTAACCATTCGGTGGTTGCCGATTCTCTTGATTAGTCATTAGCTCTCTAATAATCTTTGCTGCGAAAATGTAGAATCTTGAAATTTTTGAAGAATAACTTTGAAACCATTTTAGAAACATTTTGTGAAAAGGGATTTTTTTTTTATTTATTTTATTCCTTTTTTTTTTTTTTTATCTATTTATTTATTTATTTATTTATTTATTTATCTGTTTATTGATTTACTTAATTATTTATGTGCGGGTACATGTTTTTATTTTATCGATGCTAACGTACATTGTACAAAGAGCGTAATAGAAGATTAAGCCTACAATAACCTAAGGTAAAGAATACATTGACAATATAATTTGGTTAATCCTTTCGCGCCAAAGGTAATTGAAGGCTTTTGCAAACAATGCAGATTTAGGTGATAACTCGTAATTAGCTGTCTCTCCAAAAATCTGCATTGTTTGCCACTTAGACATTAAATTTTACCAAATTGCTTGTTGGACGGAAAATGGAGTGGTCCAATTTTCAACATGGAAGGCCCCGACTTTGTGAAATTCGGCAGTGAAAGAGTTAAAACGAAATATAAAAGAAAAAATGAATGGCTGCATTGACATAATAGATAAGCGTTGAATATCAATACACATTCATTGGTTACACCACACGAATATTGACCTTTTCAGATTAACCTCATTTCCTGAAGCATACAACACTTGACGTACCAGCAGCTGCAGACGACTATTAAAACATTGTTAGAAAGGGATTTATTGCTCATAGGCAACATTTTTCAGACGATGTTTTCTACTCTTCTCTTTTAAAAAAAGAATACTTAGGCCTATATTTGTCGAAAAATGTCTCTATTATATATTATTCAGATTTTTTCTACTCTTCTCTTTAAAGGTTATCCTTATATTTGTCGAAAGAAGTCTATATTTTATATGTTTTCGAAGCAAACGCCGCCGAAATATCATTTACGGTAAACAATAACTAGCAAAACTATTTTTTTTTAGATCAGAAAAAATCAACTGAATAATAAACATTCTTCGATAATTTTTGTTTTGCTTGATAGGGTGGCGAATAGGGGAGATCATGATCAGACTGCATATATTTAGAGGTCAAGGTTGGTGTAAGTTTACACTAGTCGCAGAGTCTTTTAGGTTGTTTTCTCACACTGAGTGACTCTAGGTTGTATAAGCTATCAGTGATTGGGTGGCACATAGAGAAAACCTGATCAGACTGTATAGAGGTGTAGGCTGGTCCGCATTCGCCCTTGTCATCAAGTATCGAAGGCTGATTTCAACACGGACTGGCCCTTTCACTCATTTCTTTATACTTATTTTACGACTGTCAATGGTGTAAGCTGACCTTCAACGCATTGACGTCATTTGTACACGTTATCTGATACAGACACTGCAGCAGACAGCTTTTTTAATCAAAGCACTGAAAGTACTAGTGGAACGGTTGTGTTGTTACTAGTCATATGTATCAGATAGGGTTTAAGATCTCTAGATTATCTATGAGATATCTTGATTTAATTGTTGAACTAACTCTTTCCCACATACAACAAAATCTTAAGCAGACAACTTTGAAAATATTTTGTCAAAAATATTTGAAATCTCTTAGAATCAAGGAGCACTAGTTGAATAAAGATGAAAGCATTGTAGCAAAGTGAGAAATTTCTCATTAGTATGAGCATTTCTCCTTTTGACACAATGTTTTCATGATTCATCTGCTGCAGAATTGTCGAAAAGCGTCTTAATATGGGAAAAGGTTAGAATAATGATACTCATCACGTTTAACATATTATTGAACAAGTAGAATCATTTCACAATGTTTGTTGTATTTTGTTTTATTTTTGAGATCATTGCTATTAAATTGCTTTGTGTCACTTGTTATTGTGCTTGGTGCTTCCCTGACACTGATTGCCCTTTCTACCTGTTTAGCCCACCACCAGGGTACACTTCCACTAAGTAAACCTTAACCCTTTCCCTCATACGACAATTCTGCAGCAGACGACTTTGAACATATGTTGTCAATAAATAGAAAATCTCTAATTAAATGGATAACCTATGACTAAAAGTGGAAAACATTGTGGCAAAAGGAGAAATTGCTTGTTTTGAGCAATTTCTTCTTTTGTCACTATGTTTTCAAAAAGCTGTCTGCTGCAGAGGCGTCCGAAATCGTCTATATGAGGGAAAGGGTTAATTAAATACTTAAAAGTATATTTCATTTTTTTTTGCTTCCCTAATATTTTGTAAAACATAAATGATGGAATGTATTTAAGAAAATGACTAAGGTGACATAATGAGTTACCTTGCTGACTAATAATACTGAAATAATGAAATGATTTGGCATTTTTATAAGGGAAACAAATATGATGAAATATGCTTTTTGGAATTTGACCCTGAAGAAAAAAAGTGCATCATCCGTATTCCGTCCATTGTCTTTTCAAATCTTTTTCTGTCGTCAAATTTCAACTCCACTGCACAAAATGGCCACCAGAGCTTAATTGGCTCACTCTGACATTGTCCTTAACCTCTGACCCCTTTTAAAGAAAATTCATGTCTGGGCCATATCACCAATGATTTCACAACTTGTTATGAAGACGCACAGTGGGAAAAGCGGTTAATACATATTAAACTGGGTCAGTAGTCCATGACCTCTGACCCCATTGAAGGAAAAAACTTGTTTGGGCCATATCTTCTATACTTTCACACATAGTTATCAAACGTGTTATGAAGGTTCATCATAGGCAACGAAGGTTTACACATATCAATCTGGGTCACTTGTTCATGACCTCTGACCCCATTTAGAGCAAATGAATCGTGTCTGGGCCATATCTCCTATACTGCCATACGTAGGATTACCAAATTTAGTATGAAGATACATCTTTAGAAAAGGGTGTGTTGTGGTCAACATTCCTTGAATTTTGACCCAATTTAAATCAACAGTAGCGACGCGGGTTGGCAATCCAGGGGTTATGAGTTCAAATGCCAGCTTGGCCAACATTCTTTCCGACGTTTAACAAAAGTCACTGTGACAAGTGTCATTCGGCTTTCACCAATGGGCTTACAGTCTATTAGGAAAAGCAGCCAGTTGCTTGGAAAGTACTGGTGTGAGAAAGCCAGGAAACACATGAGTAGGTGAAATCCCCAATCAATCAATGACCCAATTTAAAGAAAAAGCTTGTTTGGGCCATACTTATACACAAACAAATGTGCTGCTAACATGCTTTTTGGTAATATCACATACCGAAATTTGGTCACTGTAACCTTGACCTTTGACTCCCACTTTTGTTAGCTCACCATTTCCTACAAATAATTATACCCCCTTCGAAGAAGAGGGGGTATATAGGAGTCACTGTGTTACAATTGCATGTTATTTTACAGAGTTATGGCCCTTTTACTTATTAAGTTATGGTGTAGATCAAGGTGCTGTTTAGAAAGTATTTATCATCTTCATTGATAGTTCTAGTTTCTGCTAAAACAATAGACCAATTTCTGAAAACTGCACAGGAATGTTCCTTAGGTTGTCCTATTTCAAAACTTTTCAAAGAAATTAATTCCAATGAGAACTTTGGTTGCTGTCGATTCATAAAAAAGAGGAAAATGCCAAATCTTTAAAAAATCTTCTTGTCCAAAAGTACAGGCCCGATTTACAAATTTTACTGAAATGTTCCTTGGGTGAATCTCTACCAAGATTGTTCAAATGATTTCGATCTGTTTAAAAAATGGCTGAGCTTGTTTTCCTTATATGTATATAGTAAAAACTTAAAAAAAAATCTTCTTGTCCAAAGTACAGGCTTGATTTGAAAATAATCTGGTACAAATGTTCCTTGTCTGACCTTCTACCAAGATTTTTCAAATTATTCCGATCTGTTGAAAAACATGGTCGCCAGGACGTGTTTACCTTATATGAGCCGTCCCGCGAGAAAACCAACATTATGGCCTCTGCGTAATGTATCGATCCAGATCAGCCTGCGCTGTCCGGGCCGATACATTCCGTCTCAAGGTGATAGAGGTATAGAGTAATGGGGGGGTAATCAGGTGAGCGATTTAGGACCATCATGGATGGCCCTCTTGACTTAGTTTTATGTCAAGTTTTAAAAGAGATTGTCTTACATGACCTTTGACATCAGCTTTGGATTGTCTACTTTTCTTTTTCGTCAAGTATCTACTTCATATATACACCACCCACCCTGGCTACTTCATTTATACACAACCCACCATCGCTACATTGAGTTATAATGCATGTTCATATTTAGACCGTGTTAAATTTGCATGAAGAACATAAAGTAGACAAACGGATCATATTTAGACCGTGTTAAATTTGCATGAAGAATATAAAGTAGACAAACGGATCATATTCAGACCGTGTTAAACTTGCATGAAGAATATAAAGTAGACAAACAGATCATATTTAGACCGTGTTAAATTTGCATGAAGAATATAAGGTAGACAAACAAATCATATTTAAGCCGTGTTAAATTTGCATGAAGAATATTAAGTAGACACACAGATCATATTTAGACCGTGTTAAATTTGCATGAAGAATATAAAGTAGACAAACAGATAATGTTGTCAATGATCCACGGCTGTATCATGCCTCTACTGAATAGAAGATAGCGCAATATATATATATATATATATATTCTAACCTCTCTGATATATATTTTGTAGAGTCTGTTAAAAAGGATAATCCTTACAAGTTTAATGTGTGACTGAGATATGCCTACCCCGTTCGTTCATGTGGAAATCCATTTTAAGCCGAATAAGTTGACCTTGTCCACCATCAGGTGATTATCTGACCGTCTTGGCATTTGGTCAATACATACTAATGCATGTACAGGTTTATTTACATGTCACAATTAATCTTGGCTTAAAAATGTTTATATCTATTTTACGAAAGTGTCTCCTTTGTTGTTTTAAACCCAATGCAATTTGGAACAGTGGAAGATTAAATTGTCAAAGTGATGGAAACCTTGGTGGAAAGGGAACGTTTCTTTTTGGCAATTTCTCAATGATCAGTATTGTTTTACAACTTGAAGTAATAAGTGGTTTGTAAAATATGTCTGTGTGTGGAGTGTGAGGAGATGTTTGTTTTAAATATTAAAATCATGAAGACATGACACGAACTAGATAAATTAACCCTTAACAACGTACAACAAATCTGCAGCAGACGACTTTAAAAGTTTCTGCACGTTTCTTTTGTTTGAAATGTCCTCAAATTAATGTGTAGTTACTGACTGGAGTTCACTGAAAATTATGAGGTGGTTGTCGTCGGAGATTTGAAACCGGATGTCCCGGGTTCGATCTCCAATCGCGGCACAACGGTCATGGTGGAGTGCTCTTGGGCAAGGCACATTTTCTAGCCTAGTACATGTTTGTTTACCAAGGCAACATGAATAAGTGAACTGTCGGCGATATAACTGAAATAACGTTGAAAGCGGTGTAAAACCCCAATAAAACAAACAAATCAAAACATTGTGACAATTCGAGAAATTGCGCCGTCAGAAAGCGTCTGTGTGTGTGTGTGTGGGGGGGGGGGGGGGGGGGGGGGGGGGGGGGGGAAATATTGTTAAAGAAGATAAGCAATATTTATAGAGAAAAGATGTATGTAAAGTAAAATGTGGACAGTAATTTTGAATAATAATTGTTAAACGGATTTTAAAACATTCTTTAACCCTTTCCCTCATACGACAAATTAGCAGCAGACGACTTTGAACTTACTTTGTCAAAAAATGGAAAATCTCTATAATTGAATGGATAGCCTATGACTAAAAGTTGAAAACATTGTGTCAAAAGGAGAAATTGCTCGTTTTGAGCAATTTCTTCTTTTGTCACTATGTTTTCAAAAAGCCGTCTGCTGCAGAGGCGTCAGAAAGCGTTTATATGAGGAAAAGGGTTTAAAAGGACAAAGTGTTCGCTTTGAGCGTTTTCTCCATCTCCAAGAATGTAATCAAATGTCATCTGTGTTAGAGAGACGATCAATCATTGTCTGTGAGTGGGAAGGGGGGAGTGTTTACTGTACAGCTAAACAGACTTGTAAATTTTCAAATATACAATCCACTTGGTCTGATTTGAGTTGCCAAAGTTCTTTTCAAATTCCACTGTGCAAGGCAAAATAGTAGTGTCTGTTTTGTAAACATCTTCGGAATGGGAATGTTAAGATTTGAAGAATAAAACCAGGATGACGTGTTGTATAATTGGGAGAATAATTTTGACACAAAAGTTCAAAACATTGGGGTAAAATGATAAATAGCTCATTTTGTTTAATGTTTTCCTTTTTCTACAATGTTTTCGAAAGACGTTTGCTGCTCAAATAAGCCTGTCCATGCTAAAAGAAGCGAACTGTATATATCCAAACCAGCCTGCTTTTCCGTCCGTATACACATTAATTACAAATGCTTTTTTAAGCTTCCGGTTACTTGTGATGTTGTGTATAAAACCTATGAACAGACTGATCTGTACCCATACAGTTCATGAATGCCAACATGCCCCTTGTGTTCATGGACGTTAGTTGTGATGCTTTGTACAACACCTATGAACAGACTAATCTGTACCCATACAGTTCATGAATGCCAACATGCCCCTTGTGTGCATGGACGTCTGCTGAGTGGGGCAAAGGATTAAAGTCACAATAGTTTAATGAATGTTCAAGTTTCCATTTGATTCACCGAACTAATTAAGCAACCGCCTGTCGGACCTTAATTTACGAATAACAACACAATCGTCCCACTAGTACTTTCAGTGCTTTGACGTCTACTGCAGTGCCTGTATCAGAGAACGTGTACAAGCATTGCAAGTCAGCTTACCCATTGACAGTCGTCAAATAGGTGAAACGAAATGAAAGAGCCATTCCGCGTGGAAAACAGCCTTCGATACTTTTTGACAAGGTCGAATACGGACCAGCCTGCACCTCTATACAGTCTGATCAGGATATTCTCTATTTGCCACCCAATCACTGATAGCATATATAACCTACCGATGAATATTTTTATGCATTTGATTTTTCTTTTTCAGTTGACTGAAATAGTAGTTCAAATAGATACAGATAATTTAAATGAAAGAGTCGCTCAGTGTGAGAAAACAACCTAAAAGACTCTGCGACCAGTGTAAACTTAGACGAATCCGGACCTCTAGATATATGCAGTCTGGTCAGAATCTTCCCTATTCGCCACCCTATCACGGAAAGAAAATGTCTGAAAATGGTTTTGGTATTTATTGCTTACTGTAAATGATATTTCGGCGGCGTCTGCTTCGAATATAGAATTTTTTTTCTTCCGACAAATATAAGTATTTTTTATATTTTGTTCAAAGAGAAGAGTAGAAAACATCGTCGGAAAAGTAGAAAAATGCTGACTATTAGCAATATATCCCTTCTCACAATGTTTAATTACTCGTCTATTGCTGTTGATGCGTCAATTGGCGTATGCTTCAGGAAAAGCGATTTATCTCAGGAGGTCAATATTCGTGTGGTTTTCAATGTGTATTGATATTTAACGCTTATCTATTATGTCAATGCAGCCATTTTTCTTTTATAAATAATTCCTTTTAACTCTTTTCTCTGCCGAATTTCTCAAAGTCGGAACCCTTCGTTGTTGAAAATTGGACCTCTCCATTTTTCGTCCAAAAGAAAATTTTGTTAAATTTAATGTTTAAGTGGCAAACAATGCAGATTTCAGGAGAGACCGCTCGTTACGAGCTGTCTCACCTGATGCTGCATTGTTTGCAAAAGCCATTAATTTATTTTGGCGCGAAAGGATTAACCATTAATAGTGGTAACCGAATTACCATTTCAATGGGTTTTACCTTAAGTTATTGTAGGCCTAATCTTCAATGAATAATTAAGTAAATCAATAAACAGATAAATAAATAAATAGATAAAAAAAAAAAAAATAAGTAACAAAAAAAAAACCTTTTCACAAAATGTTTCTAATATGGTTTCAAAGTCATTCTTCATTTTTATGCGGGGGATTCAGCTATGCCCAGCTTTCAGGAAGTGTAAATTTGTAAATTTTTTGTGCTGCCCTCTGTTTTTTCAAAATGGACAATTTTTCTTGATTGTCCAGGGATCAGTTAATACAAGCTAAACGGTATGCTCATTATACACAGTATTAACACAATGCAAAGTTTTAATCCATGAAGTTGTATACATAATTTAGAAATTTAAGTTAGACATAAGGATCTTAAATGTTTCTTTTAAATATATGGAAAACGAGTAGCTTGAAAGCGGGTAGCTCAAAAACCTTTCGAGAAAATCCCTGCAATGAAAAATACGGAAATACGGCTGTCGTGCATCGTCAACATTTTCCCTTGTTAACACTCTACAGGCTACATTTTGCATTGGATCCTCATGAAAGTTTATCAGAACATTCATCTCCATCAAATCTTGGACAGATTTGAAACTTGGCCATTTGAGGTCAAAAACTAGGTCACTAGGTCAAATTGAAGGAAAATCTTGTTAGCACTCTAGAGGCCACATTTTTAACTTGAGCATGTTGAAACTTTATCAGAATGTTTGTCTTGAAGATGTAAGTCAAGTTCGAACATGAGTCATGTCGGGTCAAAAAGTAGGTCACTAGGTCAAGTTGAAGGAAAGGCTTTTTAACACTCTAGAGGCCGCAATTTTTACTAAGGCAGCTTGAAATTTGGTAAGAATGTTTATCTTAATGATGTCTAAGCCGAGTTTGAATATGGGTCAAGCCGGGTCAAAACCTAGGTCACTAGGCCTAATTTAATGGAAATCTTGTTAACACTTTGGAGGCCTTATTTTCAACTTGAGCATGTTGAAAATTTATCAGAATGTTTGTCTTGATGATAGGTCAAGTTCGAACATGGGTCATGATGGGTCAAAAAGTAGGTCACCACGTCAAATTGAAGGAACATTTTGTTAACACTCTCCAGGCCACACTTTTTGCTTCAGCAGCTTGTCAGAATGTTTGTATTAACGATATCCAGGTCAAGTTCGAATATGGATCACATTGGGTCAAAAACTAGGTCACTAAGCCAAATTGAAGGAAAATCTTGTTAACACTCTGGATACTGCATTTTTAGGTTGAGCATGTTGAAACTTTATCAGAATGTTTTTCTTGATGATATCTAGGTCAAGTTTTAACATGGGTTATGTTGAGTCAAAAAGTAGGTCACTAGGTAAAATTGATGGAAAATCTTGTTAACACTCTAGAGCCAACATCCCCCGCAATCTGTACTTTCAGTACTTTGATTTTTTCAAGATACTATATTTTCCCAGCAAATAATACTGTAGAGCTAATGACTGATCAAGAGGAATCCGCAACCACCGAATTGTTAGATTAATTTTTTTTCTTTCCACATTTATTGCGAAACAAGCTTTCAACTTATATTAATCAGACTTGATGTCTGCTACCTCACGAGACTCAATCAGTGCTCATGCTGTTTGTGTGGAAAAAAAACCAAAGGCAGAACCCCCTCAATACAAGATTTGAACCCCGGACCTTTGGTACGGGAGGCCAATGATCTACCACTGAAAGTCGGATAGAGATAAAGAGTCGGAAAGATGGTAGATATGAATCTGAAACCGGACATTTTCAATCCTAATAACACTCAAGTACATTTCTGTGGTTGATAAAGGTATCCACATCCGTGGAAAGATTGTTTGTCATCATCGTAACAGATATACATGTACATGTAAAATACAATAGTCACTGTAAGTTACTCAGACTCTTTACCGTCGAATATACATGTATAATCTCTATACATCGAATATACATGTATACTATCTATACGTCGATATACATGTATAATCTATATACGTTGAATATACATGTATAATCTCTATACGTCGATATACATGTATAATCTCTATACGTCGAAATACATGTATAATCTATATACGTCGAATATACATGTATAATCTATATACGTCGAATATACATGTATAATCTCTATACGTCGAATATGCATGTATAATCTCTATACGTCGATACACATGTATAATCTATATACGTCGAATATACATGTATAATCTCTATACGTCGATATACATGTATAATCTATATATGTCGAATATACATGTATAATCTCTATGCGTCGATATACATGTAAAAGCTCTATACGTCGAATATACATGTATAATCTCTATACGTCGATATACATGTATAATCTATATACGTCGATATACATGTATAAGCTCTATACGTCGAATATACATGTATAATCTGAATGTGGCCGCTGAACACAGGTGGTTGCTTAATACAAGTCAAATAAAGAAGGAAATGTTGTTTTGGTTAATCTTCAGGTGGCTACAAGTTGGTTGCTTAAAAGAGTTGCCCGCTAACACAAGTTTGACTGTATGTTAAGATTATAATTTCCGACGTTTGACAAAAGTCAATGAGCAATAGCCCCCCTTTTTCCACAATGTTTTTAACACTTTAAAACTGGCCTTTACATTTTACCTGCAGTCTTCTGCTCCATATTTGTTGTATGTAGGAAAGGATAAAGTGTATCTTTCTACGTTAACTGACCATTTTGTACTTATGCCATTCATATTCTGCTGGACTAAGTAAACTAACTATTTCAGGACTCCCACAAGGAATGGCCGAGTGGTTAACATCGGGGATTTGGAACCGGGCGTCCCAGGTTCGATCCCCAGTCGCAGCACTACGGTCATGGTGGAGTGCCCTTGGCACATTTTCAAGCCTAGTACTGGTTTGTTTACCCCCAGGATCATGAATAAGTGAGCTGTGGACGTGATATAACTGATATAATGTTGAAAACGGCGGAAAACTCTAAAAAAGCAAATCAGGACTTGCACAGTCCATGTTGTAACACATACTGTCAAACGTCAAACTATTCGTTCATGAAAAACTTTATGTAAAGATCCGCAAAAGAATGACAGTATTTGCACTAAATCATATACAAATCTATACAATGTAGTAGCGTTTAACCCTTCCCGTCGTGTAAACGCATCTTAAAAGATTGTGGTAAAAGGAGCTGATAATGAGATTTTTTGTTATTTTGTCACAATGTTTTTTACTCTACAAAATAATTAAAATTATATTGAAAGATTAATTATTTCCTATATACAGCAAATCTGCAGCAGACGACTTTGTAAAACTATGAAAAACTCTCTTTAAATGAATTAACAATTATTGAATAAAATTGAAAACATTATGACAAAAGGAGAAATTGCTCATCATGAGCAATTTCTGCTTTTGCAACCATGTTTTCAGAAGTCGTCTGCTGCAGAGATATGGGAAAGGGTTAATTCGACAATTTCAATGGGTTAAATACACAACGAAAATCTAATATCTGAAGTCGTATTTTCTTTTCTTGACACAATATTTTCCCCTTCAAGACAAATCAATAGCATACCTGGTATACGCATAATTACCGACCTCAATTATACACATAAATGTGGAACGAGTAGTTCATATGTTTATCCCTTTCCCACATACAATGAATTTGCATCAGTCGACTTTGAAATTATCACGTCCAAAATATAGAAAAAATATAAAAATGATAGTATAAAGGGATTTCTGAATCAGACAAATCGTACATGTACCCATGTTACATATTGTGATGTATAAACTTACATACGTGTACCTATTTTGCTTGGCTATGAATGTACCTATGTTATATAGTGTGATGTATTAACTTACATACGTGTACCTACTTTGTTTGGCTATGAATGTACCTATGTTATATATTGTGATGTATTAACTTACATACGTGTACCTACTTTGTTTGGCTATGAATGTACCTATGTTATATATTGTGATGTATTAACTTACATACGTGTACCTACTTTGTTTGGCTATGAATGTACCTATGTTATATATTGTGATGTATTAACTTACATACGTGTACCTACTTTGTTTGGCTATGAATGTACCTATGTTATATATTGTGATGTATTAACTTACATACGTGTACCTACTTTGTTTGGCTATGAATGTACCTATGTTATATATTGTGATGTATTAACTTACATACGTGTACCTACTTTGTTTGGCTATGAATGTACCTATGCTATATATTGTGATGTATAAACTTACATACGTGTACCTACTTTGTTTGGCTATGAATGTACCTATGTTATATAGTGTGATGTATAAACCTACATACGTGTACCTACTTTGTTTGGCTATGAATGTACCTATGTTATATATTGTGATGTATTAACTTACATACGTGTACCTACTTTGTTTGGCTATGAATGTACCTATGTTATATAGTGTGATGTATAAACTTACATACCTGTACCTACTTTGTTTGGCTATGAATGTACCTTTGTTATATAGTGTGATGTATTAACTTACATACGTGTACCTTCTTTGTTTGGCTATGAATGTACCTATGTTATATAGTGTGATGTATTAACTTACATACGGGTACATGTTCTTTGTTTGGCTATAAATGTGCTTATGCTTTTCAAAGCCAATTAAATGATTGTCATGTATTGTATTGATTAAACGTAGTTGAAAACATTGCGGAAAAATGGAGGAATTGCTCGTTATGAGTATTTTCTCCTTTTGCCACAATGATTTCAAAGGTCGTCTGCAATTTAGGCTTCAGAAAGCGGCTATAGGTGGGAAAGTGTTAAGATTATGGAAAAAATCTCTATAAATGAAAGTATAATGATAAAATGTCAATTATTGTATTGTATGGATTAAATATAGTTGAAAACATTGTGGCAAAATGGTGAAACTGCTCATTTAGAGTAATTTCTTCTTTTGCCACAATGATTTAATAAATCATCTGCTATAGAGGCGTCAGAAAGAGTCTGTATGTTGATAGGTTTGAAGATGGGTCCGGTAAAATTAATGTCAGAGATAGCTATAAGAGCATACGACAACACATGAGGATAACTATTATCTATTGATGTCATTTGAGATTTACTGACCGTATACTGGCGGATGTCTTTTTGTTTTTCTTCAATTCTCAAAGAAGGTCCAGACCCGGAAATTATAATATATATGAGCCGTTCCACAAGAAAATACAACATAATGGACTCTGCATAATGTATAAACCCAGATCAACCTTCGCAGTCCGCACAAGCTAATCAGAGCAGACACATTCCGTCTCAAGGGGATAGAGGTAAAGAGTAATGATTCCTGAAACAGAAAATCCACTGGAGGCGAAAAGTGTTTGTCCGGGTTAGCCTGCTTGGCATGCTTGGACTGATCCGGGTCGATACTTTACGCAGGGGACACAATGTTGGTTTTCTCGTGGAACAGCTAATAAACATGTATATATATACAAGTATATATATAAACATATTTTAAAGTCTCGAAGATGGTCCAGAGTCGGAAGGAAATAAAAAGAAACAAACAGATTGTTCATTATGACTAGGCCTCCAGATTGGAAGCTTATTATTTGCTAGTGTTTTTTCAATGCATGCCGTTTGCACAATTACCACGAGAACCTAGGTTCTGACGTGAGAACTTAAGTTCTCGTCTGAGATCACAGGTTTTTCTGAAACAGTGCCTAAAGAAACCCAAGGTTCTCAGTGCCTAACGAAAACCAAGCTTCTCAGTGCCTAACGAAACCCAAAGTTCTCAGTGCCTGACGAAACCAAAGGTTCTCAGTGCCTGACGAAACCCAAGGTTCTCAGTGCCTAACGAAACCCAAGGTTCTTAGTGCCTAACGAAAACCAGGGTTATCAGTGCCAAACGAAACCCAATGTTCTCAGTGCCTAACGAAACCCAGGGTTCTCAGTGCATACGAAACCAATTTTCTCAGTCCCTAACGAAACCCTAGGTTCCCAGTGCCTAACAAAACCAGTTTTCTCAGTGCCTAACGCAACCCAAGGTTTCCAGTGCCCAAAGAAACCCTAGGTTTTCAGTGCCTAACGAAAACCAATGTTCTGAGTGCCTAACGAAACCCAAGGTTCTCAGTGCCTAACGAAAACCAAGGTTTTCAGAGCCTAACAAAACCCAAGGTTCTCAGTGCCTAACGAAACCCAATGTTCTCAGTGCCTAACGAAACCCAGGGTTCTCAGTGCCTAACGAAACCCAGGGTTCTCATTGCCTAACGAAACCAGTTTTCTCAGTGCCTAACGAAACCCAAGGTTCCCAGTGCCTATCGAAACCCAAGGTTTTCAGAGCCTAACGAAACCCAAGGTTCCCAGTGCCCAAAGAAACCATAGGTTCTCAGTGCCTAACGAAAACCAATGTTCTGAGTGCCTAACGAAACCCAAAGTTCTCAGTGCCTAACGAAAACCAAGGTTTTCAGAGCCTAACAAAACTCAAGGTTCTCAGTGCCTAACGAAACCCAATGTTCTCAGTGCCTAACGAAACCCAGGGTTCTCAGTGCCTAACGAAACCCAGGGTTCTCATTGCCAAACGAAACCAGTTTTCTCAGTGCCTAACGAAACCCAAGGTTCCCAGTGCCTAACGAAGCCCAATGTTTTCAGAGCCTAACAAAACCCAAGGTTCTCAGTGCCTAACGAAAACCAGGGTTCTCAGTGCCTAACGAAACCAATTTTCTCAGTGCCTAACGAAACCCAAGGTTTTCAGAGCCTAACGAAACCCAGGGTTCTCAGTGCCTAACGTGCCTAACGAAACCAGTTTTCTCAGTGCCTAACGAAACCCAAGGTTCCCAGTGCCTAACGAAACCCAAGGTTTTCAGAGCCTAACGAAAACCAAGGTTTTCAGAGCCTAACGAAAACCAAGGTTTTCAGAGCCTAACAAAACTCAAGGTTCTCAGTGCCTAACGAAACCCAGGGTTCTCAGGGCCTAACGAAACCCAGGGTTCTCAATGCCAAACGAAACCAGTTTTCTAAGTGCCTAACGAAACCCAAGGTTCCCAGTGCCTAACGAAGCCCAATGTTTTCAGAGCCTAACAAAACCCAAGGTTCTCAGTGCCTAACGAAACCCAGGGTTCTCAGTGCCTAACGAAACCAATTTTCTCAGTGCCTAACGAAACCCAAGGTTTTCAGAGCCAAACGAAAAGAGCCTAAAAAAACTCAAGGTTCTCAGTGCCTAACGAAACCCAGGGTTCTCAGTGCCTAACGAAACCCAGGGTTCTCAGTGCCTAACGAAACCCAGGGTTCTCATTGCCAAACGAAACCAGTTTTCTCAGTGCCTAACGAAACCCAAGGTTCCCAGTGCCTAACGAAGCCCAATGTTTTCAGAGCCTAACAAAACCCAAGGTTCTCAGTGCCTAACGAAACCCAGGGTTCTCAGTGCCTAACGAAACCAATTTTCTCAGTGCCTAACGAAACCCAAGGTTTTCAGAGCCTAACAAAACTCAAGGTTCTCAGTGCCTAACGAAAACCAATGTTCTGAGTGCCTAACGAAACCCAAAGTTCTCAGTGCCTAACGAAAACCAAGGTTTTCAGAGCCTAACAAAACTAAAGGTTCTCAGTGCCTAACGAAACCCAATGTTCTCAGTGCCTAACGAAACCCAGGGTTCTCAGTGCCTAACGAAACCCAGGGTTCTCATTGCCAAACGAAACCAGTTTTCTCAGTGCCTAACGAAACCCAAGGTTCCCAGTGCCTAACGAAGCCCAATGTTTTCAGAGCCTAACAAAACCCAAGGTTCTCAGTGCCTAACGAAACCCAAGGTTTTCAGAGCCAAACGAAAAGAGCCTAACAAAACTCAAGGTTCTCAGTGCCTAACGAAGCCCAATGTTTTCAGAGCCTAACAAAACCCAAGGTTCTCAGTGCCTAACGAAACCCAGGGTTCTCAGTGCCTAACGAAACCAATTTTCTCAGTGCCTAACGAAACCCAAGGTTTTCAGAGCCTAACGAAACCCAGGGTTCTCAGTGCCTAACGTGCCTAACGAAACCAGTTTTCTCAGTGCCTAACGAAACCCAAGGTTCCCAGTGCCTAACGAAACCCAAGGTTTTCAGAGCCTAACGAAAACCAAGGTTTTCAGAGCCTAACAAAACTCAAGGTTCTCAGTGCCTAACGAAACCCAGGGTTCTCAGGGCCTAACGAAACCCAGGGTTCTCATTGCCAAACGAAACCAGTTTTCTAAGTGCCTAACGAAACCCAAGGTTCCCAGTGCCTAACGAAGCCCAATGTTTTCAGAGCCTAACAAAACCCAAGGTTCTCAGTGCCTAACGAAACCCAGGGTTCTCAGTGCCTAACGAAACCAATTTTCCCAGTGCCTAACGAAACCCAAGGTTTTCAGAGCCTAACAAAACTCAAGGTTCTCAGTGCCTAACGAAAACCAATGTTCTGAGTGCCTAACGAAACCCAAAGTTCTCAGTGCCTAACGAAAACCAAGATTTTCAGAGCCTAACAAAACTCAAGGTTCTCAGTGCCTAACGAAATCCAATGTTCTCAGTGCCTAACGAAAACCAAGGTTTTCAGAGCCTAACAAAATTCAAGGTTCTCAGTGCCTAACGAAATCCAATGTTCTCAGTGCCTAACGAAACCCAGGGTTCTCCTTGCCAAACGAAACCAGTTTTCTCAGTGCCTAACGAAACCCAATGTTCTCAGTGCCTAACGAAACCCAGGGTTCTCAGTGCCTAACGAAACCCAGGGTTCTCATTGCCAAACGAAACCAGTTTTCTCAGTGCCTAACGAAACCCAAGGTTCCCAGTGCCTAACGAAGCCCAATGTTCTCAGAGCCTAACAAAACCCAAGGTTCTCAGTGCCTAACGAAACCCAGGGTTCTCAGTGCCTAACGAAACCAATTTTCTCAGTGCCTAACGAAACCCAAGGTTTTCAGAGCCAAACGAAAAGAGCCTAACAAAACTCAAGGTTCTCAGTGCCTAACGAAACCCAGGGTTCTCAGTGCCTAACGAAACCAATTTTCTCAGTGCCTAACGAAACCCAAGGTTTTCAGAGCCTAACGAAACCCAAGGTTTTCAGAGCCTAACAAAACTCAAGGTTCTCAGTGCCTAACGAAAACCAATGTTCTGAGTGCCTAACGAAACCCAAAGTTCTCAGTGCCTAACGAAAACCAAGGTTTTCAGAGCCTAACAAAACTAAAGGTTCTCAGTGCCTAACGAAACCCAATGTTCTCAGTGCCTAACGAAACCCAGGGTTCTCAGTGCCTAACGAAACCCAGGGTTCTCATTGCCAAACGAAACCAGTTTTCTCAGTGCCTAACGAAACCCAAGGTTCCCAGTGCCTAACGAAGCCCAATGTTTTCAGAGCCTAACAAAACCCAAGGTTCTCAGTGCCTAACGAAACCCAAGGTTTTCAGAGCCAAACGAAAAGAGCCTAACAAAACTCAAGGTTCTCAGTGCCTAACGAAACCCAGGGTTCTCAGTGCCTAACGAAACCCAGGGTTCTCAGTGCCTAACGAAACCCAGGGTTCTCATTGCCAAACGAAACCAGTTTTCTCAGTGCCTAACGAAACCCAAGGTTCCCAGTGCCTAACGAAGCCCAATGTTTTCAGAGCCTAACAAAACCCAAGGTTCTCAGTGCCTAACGAAACCCAGGGTTCTCAGTGCCTAACGAAACCAATTTTCTCAGTGCCTAACGAAACCCAAGGTTTTCAGAGCCTAACGAAACCCAAGGTTTTCAGAGCCTAACAAAACTCAAGGTTCTCAGTGCCTAACGAAAACCAATGTTCTGAGTGCCTAACGAAACCCAAAGTTCTCAGTGCCTAACGAAAACCAAGGTTTTCAGAGCCTAACAAAACTAAAGGTTCTCAGTGCCTAACGAAACCCAATGTTCTCAGTGCCTAACGAAACCCAGGGTTCTCAGTGCCTAACGAAACCCAGGGTTCTCATTGCCAAACGAAACCAGTTTTCTCAGTGCCTAACGAAACCCAAGGTTCCCAGTGCCTAACGAAGCCCAATGTTTTCAGAGCCTAACAAAACCCAAGGTTCTCAGTGCCTAACGAAACCCAAGGTTTTCAGAGCCAAACGAAAAGAGCCTAACAAAACTCAAGGTTCTCAGTGCCTAACGAAGCCCAATGTTTTCAGAGCCTAACAAAACCCAAGGTTCTCAGTGCCTAACGAAACCCAGGGTTCTCAGTGCCTAACGAAACCAATTTTCTCAGTGCCTAACGAAACCCAAGGTTTTCAGAGCCTAACGAAACCCAGGGTTCTCAGTGCCTAACGTGCCTAACGAAACCAGTTTTCTCAGTGCCTAACGAAACCCAAGGTTCCCAGTGCCTAACGAAACCCAAGGTTTTCAGAGCCTAACGAAAACCAAGGTTTTCAGAGCCTAACAAAACTCAAGGTTCTCAGTGCCTAACGAAACCCGGGGTTCTCAGGGCCTAACGAAACCCAGGGTTCTCATTGCCAAACGAAACCAGTTTTCTAAGTGCCTAACGAAACCCAAGGTTCCCAGTGCCTAACGAAGCCCAATGTTTTCAGAGCCTAACAAAACCCAAGGTTCTCAGTGCCTAACGAAACCCAGGGTTCTCAGTGCCTAACGAAACCAATTTTCCCAGTGCCTAACGAAACCCAAGGTTTTCAGAGCCTAACGAAACCCAAGGTTTTCAGAGCCTAACAAAACTCAAGGTTCTCAGTGCCTAACGAAAACCAATGTTCTGAGTGCCTAACGAAACCCAAAGTTCTCAGTGCCTAACGAAAACCAAGGTTTTCAGAGCCTAACAAAACTCAAGGTTCTCAGTGCCTAACGAAATCCAATGTTCTCAGTGCCTAACGAAACCCAGGGTTCTCAGTGCCTAACGAAACCCAGGGTTCTCCTTGCCAAACGAAACCAGTTTTCTCAGTGCCTAACGAAACCCAATGTTCTCAGTGCCTAACGAAACCCAGGGTTCTCAGTGCCTAACGAAACCCAGGGTTCTCATTGCCAAACGAAACCAGTTTTCTCAGTGCCTAACGAAACCCAAGGTTCCCAGTGCCTAACGAAGCCCAATGTTCTCAGAGCCTAACAAAACCCAAGGTTCTCAGTGCCTAACGAAACCCAGGGTTCTCAGTGCCTAACGAAACCAATTTTCTCAGTGCCTAACGAAACCCAAGGTTTTCAGAGCCAAACGAAAAGAGCCTAACAAAACTCAAGGTTCTCAGTGCCTAACGAAACCCAGGGTTCTCAGTGCCTAACGAAACCAATTTTCTCAGTGCCTAACGAAACCCAAGGTTTTCAGAGCCTAACGAAACCCAAGGTTTTCAGAGCCTAACAAAACTCAAGGTTCTCAGTGCCTAACGAAAACCAATGTTCTGAGTGCCTAACGAAACCCAAAGTTCTCAGTGCCTAACGAAAACCAAGGTTTTCAGAGCCTAACAAAACTAAAGGTTCTCAGTGCCTAACGAAACCCAATGTTCTCAGTGCCTAACGAAACCCAGGGTTCTCAGTGCCTAACGAAACCCAGGGTTCTCATTGCCAAACGAAACCAGTTTTCTCAGTGCCTAACGAAACCCAAGGTTCCCAGTGCCTAACGAAGCCCAATGTTTTCAGAGCCTAACAAAACCCAAGGTTCTCAGTGCCTAACGAAACCCAAGGTTTTCAGAGCCAAACGAAAAGAGCCTAACAAAACTCAAGGTTCTCAGTGCCTAACGAAACCCAGGGTTCTCAGTGCCTAACGAAACCCAGGGTTCTCAGTGCCTAACGAAACCCAGGGTTCTCATTGCCAAACGAAACCAGTTTTCTCAGTGCCTAACGAAACCCAAGGTTCCCAGTGCCTAACGAAGCCCAATGTTTTCAGAGCCTAACAAAACCCAAGGTTCTCAGTGCCTAACGAAACCCAGGGTTCTCAGTGCCTAACGAAACCAATTTTCTCAGTGCCTATCGAAACCCAAGGTTTTCAGAGCCTAACGAAACCCAAGGTTTTCAGAGCCTAACAAAACTCAAGGTTCTCAGTGCCTAACGAAAACCAATGTTCTGAGTGCCTAACGAAACCCAAAGTTCTCAGTGCCTAACGAAAACCAAGGTTTTCAGAGCCTAACAAAACTAAAGGTTCTCAGTGCCTAACGAAACCCAATGTTCTCAGTGCCTAACGAAACCCAGGGTTCTCAGTGCCTAACGAAACCCAGGGTTCTCATTGCCAAACGAAACCAGTTTTCTCAGTGCCTAACGAAACCCAAGGTTCCCAGTGCCTAACGAAGCCCAATGTTTTCAGAGCCTAACAAAACCCAAGGTTCTCAGTGCCTAACGAAACCCAGGGTTGTCAGTGCCTAACGAAACCAATTTTCTCAGTGCCTAACGAAACCCAAGGTTTTCAGAGCCTAACGAAACCCAGGGTTCTCAGTGCCTAACGAAACCCAGGGTTCTCAGTGCCTAACGTGCCTAACGAAACCAGTTTTCTCAGTGCCTAACGAAACCCAAGGTTCCCAGTGCCTAACGAAACCCAAGGTTTTCAGAGCCAAACGAAAACCAAGGTTTTCAGAGCCTAACAAAACTCAAGGTTCTCAGTGCCTAACGAAACCCAGGGTTCTCAGTGCCTAACGAAACCCAGGGTTCTCATTGCCAAACGAAACCAGTTTTCTCAGTGCCTAACGAAACCCAAGGTTCCCAGTGCCTAACGAAGCCCAATGTTTTCAGAGCCTAACAAAACCCACGGTTCTCAGTGCCTAACGAAACCCAGGGTTCTCAGTGCCTAACGAAACCAATTTTCTCAGTGCCTAACGAAACCCAAGGTTTTCAGAGCCTAACGAAACCCAGGGTTCTCAGTGCCTAACGAAACCCAGGGTTCTCAGTGCCTAATGAAACCCAGGGTTCTCAGTGCCTAACGAAACCAGTTTTCTCAGTGCCTAACGAAACCCAAGGTTCCCAGTGCCTAACGTGCCTAACGAAACCAGTTTTCTCAGTGCCTAATGAAACCCAGGGTTCTCATTGCCTAACGAAACCAGTTTTCTCAGTGCCTAACGAAACCCAGGGTCCGCAGGGCCTAACAAAACCAGTTTTCTCAGTGCCTAACGAAACCCAAGGTTTTCAGAACCAAACGAAAACCAAGGTTTTCAGAGCCTAACAAAACTCAAGGTTCTCAGTGCCTAACGAAACCCAATGTTCTCAGTGCCTAACGAGTGCCTAACGAATACCCAGTGTTCTCAGTGCCTAACGAAACCCAGGGTTCTCATTGCCTAACGAAACACAAGGTTCCCAGTGCCTAACAAAACCAGTTTTCTCAATGCCTAACGAAACCCAAGGTTCCCAGTGCCCAAAGAAACCCTAGGTTCTCAGTGCCTAACGAAAACCATTCGTCTGAGTGCCTAACGAAACCCAAGGTTCTCAGTGCCTAACGAAAACCAATGTTCTGAGTGCCTAACGAAACCCAAGGTTCTCAGTGCCTAACGAAAATCAAGGTTTTCAGAGCCTAACAAAACCCAAGGTTCTCGGTGCCTAACGAAACCCAAGGTTTTTAGAGCCTAACGAAACCCAAGGTTCTCAGTGCCTAACGAAAACCAAGGTTTTCAGTGCCTAACAAAACCCAAGGTTCTCGGTGCCTAACGAAACCCAAGGTTTTTAGAGCCTAACAAAACCCAAGGTTCTCGGTGCCTAACGAAACCCAGGGTTCTCAGTGCCTAACGAAACCCAGGGTTCTCAGTGCCTGACGAAACCCAAGGTTCTCAGTGACTAACGAAAACCAATGTTCTGAGTGCCTAACGAAATCCAATGTTCTCAGTGCCTAACGAAAACCAATGTTCTGAGTGCCTAACGAAACCAAAGGTTCTCAGTGCCTAACGAAATTCAAGTTTCTCAGTGCCTAATGAAACCCAATGTTCTCAGTGCCTATGAAAACCAGGGTTCTCAGTGCCTAACGAGTGCCTAACGAAACCCAGGGGTCTCACTGCCTAACGAAACCAGTTTTCTCACTGCCTAACGAAACCAAAGGTTCTCAGTGCCTAACGAAACCCAGTGTTCGCAGTGCATAACGAAACCAGTTTTCTCAGTGCCTAACGAAACCCAAGGTTCCCAGTGCCTAACAAAACTAATGTTCTCAGTGCCTAACGAAACCCAGTGCTTAACGAAACCCAGGGTTCCCAGTGCCTAACGAAGCCCAATGTTTTCAGAGCCTAACAAAACCCACGGTTCTCAGTGCCTAACGAAACCCAGGGTTCTCAGTGCCTAACGAAACCAATTTTCTCAGTGCCTAACGAAACCCAAGGTTTTCAGAGCCTAACGAAACCCAGGGTTCTCAGTGCCTAACGATACCCAGGGTTCTCAGTGCCTAATGAAACCCAGGGTTCTCAGTGCCTAACGAAACCAGTTTTCTCAGTGCCTAACGAAGCCCAATGTTTTCAGAGCCTAACAAAACCCACGGTTCTCAGTGCCTAACGAAACCCAGGGTTCTCAGTGCCTAACGAAACCAATTTTCTCAGTGCCTAACGAAACCCAAGGTTTTCAGAGCCTAACGAAACCCAGGGTTCTCAGTGCCTAACGATACCCAGGGTTCTCAGTGCCTAATGAAACCCAGGGTTCTCAGTGCCTAACGAAACCAGTTTTCTCAGTGCCTAACGAAACCCAAGGTTCCCAGTGCCTAACGTGCCTAACGAAACCAGTTTTCTCAGTGCCTAATGAAACCCAGGGTTCTCATTGCCTAACGAAACCAGTTTTCTCAGTGCCTAACGAAACCCAAGGTTTCTAGTGCCTAACGAAACCAGTTTTCTCAGTGCCTAACGAAACCCAAGGTTCCCAGTGCCTAACGAAACCCAAGGTTTTCAGAGCCTAACGAAACCCAAGGTTCTCAGTGCCTAACGAGTGCCTAACGAAACCCAATGTTCTCAGTGCCTAACGAGTGCCTAACGAAAACCCAGTGTTCTCAGTGCCTAACGAAACCCAGGGTTCTCATTGCCTAACGAAACACAAGGTTCCCAGTGCCTAACAAAACCAGTTTTCTCAATGCCTAACGAAACCCAAGGTTCCCAGTGCCCAAAGAAACCCTAGGTTCTCAGTGCCTAACGAAAACCATTCGTCTGAGTGCCTAACGAAACCCAAGGTTCTCAGTGCCTAACGAAAACCAATGTTCTGAGTGCCTAACGAAACCCAAGGTTCTCAGTGCCTAACGAAAATCAAGGTTTTCAGAGCCTAACAAAAACCCAAGGTTCTCGGTGCCTAACGAAACCCAAGGTTTTTAGAGCCTAACGAAACCCAAGGTTCTCAGTGCCTAACGAAAACCAAGGTTTTCAGAGCCTAACAAAACCCAAGGTTCTCGGTGCCTAACGAAACCCAAGGTTTTTAGAGCCTAACAAAACCCAAGGTTCTCGGTGCCTAACGAAACCCAGGGTTCTCAGTGCCTAACGAAACCCAGGGTTCTCAGTGCCTGACGAAACCCAAGGTTCTCAGTGACTAACGAAAACCAATGTTCTGAGAGCCTAACGAAATCCAATGTTCTCAGTGCCTAACGAAAACCAATGTTCTGAGTGCCTAACGAAACCAAAGGTTCTCAGTGCCTAACGAAATTCAAGTTTCTCAGTGCCTAACGAAACCCAATGTTCTCAGTGCCTATGAAAACCAGGGTTCTCAGTGCCTAACGAGTGCCTAACGAAACCCAGGGTTCTCACTGCCTAACGAAACCAGTTTTCTCAGTGCCTAACGAAACCAAAGGTTCTCAGTGCCTAACGAAACCCAGTGTTCGCAGTGCATAACGAAACCAGTTTTCTCAGTACCTAACGAAACCCAAGGTTCCCAGTGCCTAACAAAACTAATGTTCTCAGTGCCTAACGAAACCCAGTGTTCGCAGTGCTTAACGAAACCCAGGGTTCTCAGTGCCTAACGAAACCAGTTTTCTCAGTGTCTAACGAAACCCAGGGTCCGCAGGGCCTAACAAAACCAGTTTTCTCAGTGCCTAACGAAACCCAAGGTTCCCAGTGCCCAAAGAAACCCTAGGTTCTCCGTGCCTAACGAAAACAAATGTTCTCAGTGCCTAACGAAACCCAAGGTTCTCAGTGCCTAACGAAAACCAAGGTTCTCAGAGCCTAACGAAACCCAAGGTTCTCGGTGCCTAACGACACCCAGTGTTTTCAGTGCCTAACGAAACCCTGGGTTCTCAGTGCCTAACGAAGCCAGTTTTCTCAGTGCCTAACGAAACCCAAGGTTCCCAGTGCCCAACAAAACCCTAGGTTCTCAGTGCCTAACAAAAACCAATGTTCTCAGTGCCTAACGAAACCCAAGGTTCTCAGTGCCTAACGAAATCCAAGGTTTTCAGTACCTAACGAAACCCAAGGACCTCAACTTGTTTCTGGGGTACGCTCAATAAGAATAGAAGCCATAGTCTGACATTTAAAACCGTAACATTTGAACCGTAAGAGCCTGCTAAATGGGTCTGAATGATTGGAGTCAATGCCATTCATGCGCTCCAGCAGATGGGGTGGTATTGGTTTCATACCTTATATATGTATTCGTTTATCTCGATGTAAATATATAAGATGCGGGACCAATATTATCTTTCCTGTCCCCCGAAATATGACCTTAGCTGTAGAACGCGGCGTGAAACCCAAAACAATCCAACAAACAACTAAAATCTTCTAGATAGAGTCGTCATGTTCAATACTTTCTAGATGGACGTAACATAGTGTGTGATGTTTGTAAAATATAACCTGAAGAAGGCCTATGGCCGCAATATTAATTTCTAGAGTGTTTTTATTTTGAACTAAAACAATATTAATAAACCCATAATAAATAAACGATAACTCATTTAGATTTACTAATCTTTAACTTCATTGACCAACAACAACAGACATATCAAAATCATTTTTAAAACAAGTACACGACGTCAAATCGAGAGCTTGGTGTGAAACGTTTGTTACTAACATTTGTATTTTTTTACCAAGGTTAATCACCTCGCCATAAAGTCTTTATAAGCGTTGAATAATTTTTCTTAGTGAACAATGTAAATTTAGGTGCCATTGCTTGTTCTGAGCAATGGCACCTAAATTTGCATTATTTACAAAGGTGTCAAAGTTGCCCGCCCCTAAACCAGGATTTTCAAACTAGGTTTTTAGTTACAACTGTTTCACGCCAAGCCCTCGAAAATGTAAAGGGTTCGTGATGACCACTGGTTGAAATGGAAATACTTTTTAAAACAGTGTGGGTTTGAAAAGAAATAATATATCTATAGGTGCTACCTATTTACGAAAAAAACCGCAAGATAATTATAAACAAAAATTTAAGAGCATATTTTGGCCATAAATAAGGATTTATAAGTAATTGACTAGACAATAATAATGTTAATGGCATGTGTCTTGCATTATCAAAACATATTTGCAATTCTTATTGCTGTCGTCTATTATTACGAACAGAAAATAATAAAGTAAAGACTTTCAGAAAATCAAGGAATACATTTATAATGAACGAGGTTAAAACATGAGGGCCAAGATGATCCTTAATCGATCACCTACATTAAAGAAGCAAATAGATCAGCCCTTTTCTGATGCCACCTGGCGACTGCCTTTTTCAAGCAGTCAATATGACTGGAACAAATTATGTAAGGGGTCACATTTCTGCTAAATCCTTTCCCTATTAGAGACGGTTTCTGAGGCCTATGATTTAGGAAAAGATTGTCGCAACAAGAACAATTGCTCCTTATGAGAAAGTTATCCTTTTGCCACAATGTTTGATAAATAATTATACTTTGAATGATTGAGTCAATAGCTCATGTATAGGAATTTGGGGTCTTCATGTACCACTTTTATGCGGGAAACGACGTCGCTCCATTGACGTTACGCCAAGATGAAGTGTAACGGAAATGACGTCGCGTCCTTCTTTGGTTACGATACAGTCAAAATTTAGTTTCGGGCGTAGAAGGCTAATGCTGTCGTTTTTTGACAAATTTCTTATAGATTTCCATTTATTTTTAACTTTTCGTTCAAATGTTAATTCCAGCACTTTTATGATCTTAAATATCGATTTTAAAAAAATTGATTAAAAAGACGACAATAATTTTCAATCCGTGTTTTTCTGCTCATTTTATACATACCCAGAATACCGATTTTAAAAAAAATGATTAAAAAGCCGACAATAATTTTCAATCTGTGTTTTACGTCTGCTTTTTATACATATCCAAAATGGCGGCCCCCATGGATTTTTTCCAGTTTCATTTCAGAAAGCTTCATGGGTTATTGAAAAAAAAAAAAAAAAAAAAAAAAAAAAAAATCTCACGCCCGTTAACTATAAGCGAAAAAACCCATTCATGGTTTTTTTTCGTATTAATCAATGAATCACTTAGTGTCCACTCTAAGATTAGGAAACAAAGAGGGGGGGGGGGGGGGGGGGGGGGGGGGTAAAAAAATCGCCACAAATTTAGCGGGGAATATTCAAAACAGTGTGAGAATAAGCACGATTCCCCTCCTAGATTGGACAAAAATCACGTACTGGAAAGGTTATTTTCTTCACGTGTCATAATTACGTTAAGATCACCGCTCAGTTGTATAAAAAGGCAGTTTGAAAATCGACTTTTCTTTATAACTCAATTTTGTAATAATACGAAGTTTCCTCCCGTGACGTAACTACAGTAAACATATTTCCGAAGTTCATCTCAGTGGGGGAAAAAGCAGGCATCTTTATTGAATTTTTGATTGAACACATCGTTATATGACGTAAAAGTATACCACAATTTATAGCACGTCAGTATAATGTGTCACTTTATGAGTCAATTGGTACCATGACTGTATTGCTACCACTTGTCGGTAATTCGACATTACTTTGGGGTCCGGTTTTATATCTTTCCTGGAACTTTCTCCATAGTTCAGTCACCAGATCCGTGGTGACAAGGTCCGTAGAGTTATTGTTAATCACACTCAACACAAACACTCCATCGTCCCGCAAATAATGGTCAATGAACTTCTGTGACAACTTCCGGTCAAACCCGCTCTTTAATTGGTTGGTTATTTTTAGATATTTCCGCACGAATTGTCCTCGTTTCCTTTTCAAACTGATGAAAATAAACCATTTAATTAAGCTGTAGACACCCAAAGCCGCTACAAACGTGAACCAAAACCACATAAAAATGAATACTTTTTCGTTAAACAGGTTTATAGGTAATACACATTGTATGGTAAACCTCTGAAGATTCTGTAACTGTCGAATTTCAAAATCACAAAAGGTGACCGTCGGAAATCGTGGGCTTTCCTCCCAACGGGTGTTATTCTGGAGCCCACGTATTACCTCGAACCCGTACATATTGTAGTTGGTTGCCATGAATCCGTTTAACAGGAAGAATTGACCGATCACATTGACGACGTAGAGAACCTTAATCCAGAAGTAAAGACCAGTGAGATATGTGCCGCTCCTCTTACTGCATATTATCCCGATCACGCCAACAACTCGGTCTCTGGCTGCTGTGTAGCGGTTTATCTTGTAGGCACGTTCGTTGTTCAACCAACTATCGACGTTAAACGCTATGTGTTCGATCATTTCTTTCCGTTTATCAACTGATAACTGTTGCGTCTTCTCCGCCTGATCCACGACTTTACTCAAGTTGATACCACCGTTCGGGTGGGCCAGTTTCCATAGAAGGTTCGGAAACTTGAACATAAACGCCTGTAACACCAGGATCAACGGCACCCATTGGTAGTACGTAATCTCCTTGTCCTCTCGTTCAATGAGAGACAGTGGTAAATCGTCCGAGAACGAAGCAAAATACGTGTTGGCTACCCAACAGTAATGCTCCGTGTATTTCTCGTACTGGTCCCCTCTGTCCCCTCTGTCATATTCCGCCGGGAGCCAACAGTGAATCGGGTTTCCTACCAACTGAGTCGTACTCACGATGATGGCGAAGATAATCAAGATAAACACCGTGTTCACGTGACTCATCCGGTCTATCCAGTCGTCGTTCTTAGATCCACGGAGTTTCGTAAAACCGGGAATTGCTCCTAAGATTTCGGACATTGTCCTTCCGTTATCCTTCTACACGCTATATTATATTATATTATATCATTAAACAAGTCGATTGAGTTATTGTTACTAGTTCTACACGTTTGTAAAGAAAGTCCAGTAGAAGTGTGTATATATACGCTCTAAAATGTCGAGAGGATAATATTTGATATTTAACCAATAATACTCGCGCTAAATATACCACCGGATTAACCCTTTCCCACATACAGGCGATTTGTGACTCCTTTGTAGCAGACGACTTTTAAAAAGAGCATTATGGCGAAAGACGAAATTGCCCGTGATGAGCATTTTCTTCTTTTCATCAAAATGTTTTCAACTCGATCCAATAATTAAATTGTCTGTCATTTTAGTAAAGAGGTTTTCATAAATTTGCCTAGATGTTTTTAAAGTCATCTGCTGCAGATTTGTTATAAGTCGAAAAGGGTTAAACCCTTGACCGGGTATAATAGTATTTTCAAGAGCCCGTCTTCTCTGAACATATCTGAAGACACTATAATATATAGAAAGTTTGGAGTATAATTTGTATATAGGATAAACACTGTCGGGAAATAATGGATTAACTCTTTTCGAAATTGTTGTTTAAAGTCGTACGCTGCAGAGTCGTCGAACGTCGCCTATGTCAGTGAAAAGCGTAACCTTAAGCTTTTCTTCCTTATTGTTTACATTCGCAAACCCTTTATTAAGTAGTGTAAGTACATGTCACATGAATTATTTCGTAATGTTTTAAAGTCTTAAGAAGATTTGAAGTTGTGTTTCCGCTTGGTGGTAATCCTATGATAACTGCGTCCCATTATTAGTACATGTGTCACTGTAGATATTATACTAAGGTGATGCAGGGACACTATATACATATTGTAACAAGAGAAAGTTGATGCAAGGCATCAATGTCGCCGGAAAAGACTGCATTGATTTATTGTTTAACACACATGTATTCTTGACTTTCATTAGTCTAAACATACACATAATGTTTTCATAAGGACTAATTCCAGGATTTTTGAAATTCCACATAGATCTACAAATTTCAGGTTTTCTTGTGGTCAGGATTTTGGATGTTTTGTATTTGTCAATAAAACCCCAACAAATTAATACATTTTGGGATTTAAATCTACATGCAATAAAAAGCTATTAAACCCTTTCCATGTCTGAAGCAACAATGAAAACCTTTAAACGCTTAAAACATTGAGAAAACGGTTAAATTGCTGAAGACATGAACTTCCTCCTTTTTAATAATAATTATAATAAATATTTTACAGATGTTAAAAATTATCATCACATGTTTAAAACGTAGACCACACTTGAAACAACATATCAGCTAAATTGTTTATCTAAATCGTTGATGCATACAATATATGTTTGGCGTAAGAGAAATGCCAGTTGCGAGTCCCATTACTATTTAATAGGTGGCAAGTATGAAATTAATTGGGTGCGAAAGAGCAGATTATCTTTATTTTTAAATCTATTGTTTATCAGAGTTTGTTCTTCTCTTAATTTGTTTCAAGCCAAATAAACATTTAATATCACATATATTTAATCATTTAAGTGTCCTCTTCTTCTCTTCTTCTTTCTCTTCTTATTTCCTTTCGTCTTCTTCTTTTTCTTTCATTTCGTCTTCTTCTTCTACTGTTTCCTCTTCTTCCCATCTGCTTCTTTTTCCCCCTTTCGACTTCTTCTACTTTCTTTTCTTATTCTCATTCGTCTTCGTCGTCGTCTTCTTCTTCTACTTCTTTTTCTTCCTGTTCTATTCCGATTTATTTTCTTCTTCTTCTCCTTCTACTTCGTTCTCCTCTTCGTGCCTTTCGTCTTATTCTTTTTATTCAAATTCGTCTCCTTCGTCTACGTTATTTTTCTTCTTCCCCTCATTCGTCGTCGTCATTCTCGTCTTCATCATCATCATCATCATCATCATCATCTTCTTCTTCTTCTTCTTCTTCTTCTTCTTCTTCTTCTTCTTCTTCTTCTTCTTCTTCTTCTTCTTCTTCTTCTTCTTCTTCTTCTTCTTCTTCTTCTTCTTCTTCTTCTTCTTCTTCTTCTTCTTCTGCTTTATACTAAGTGTGAATGTACAGACGTATTCGTAATGCATGTACTATATCTTCATAGTATGGATAAAAAGTAGCAGTGAGGCAGTCGATGGCTAAGAGGAAGCGCGCAGCTGGCGGATCTCCCCCCCCCCCCCCCCCCCCCCCCCCCCACACCCCAAAGGTCCACAGGATTCCAGCCCCGTGATGAACGGGCTCCACATCCTCGATTCGAGTACTGGTTAAAGTGGCATAAAACAGTTAAATAGTAAGTTTTAGGTAAATGGTTTATTTTAATGTTTATAAATGTGAAAAGTAACCTCTCAGCATGGGTTTGAATTTTGCGGTTGAACCCACTTCTCCTTCGGGTTCACATGTATAGTGACAGGCGCGTAACAACACTGCTTCATCCAGTATTCTTTATATCGATATGATACATAAAACCCAGTGCAATACACCTAGAATTAAACCGCATCTAGCGATCTGCGGTCTTACTGACTATTCGGAACGGGATTATGAAACCTTTTCCCACATACAACACATTTGCAGCAGACGACTTTGAACAATTCTAAGAAAAATATGGAAAATATTCATACATGAAAGTACAATTATTAAATAAAATTGAAAATATCGTGGCAAAAGGATAAATTGCTCATCACGAGCAATTTCTCCTTTTAAAACAATATTTTTAAAAGTCGTCTGTTGCATAGGAGTCAGAAAGCGTCTATATGTGGCAATATTAATACACGGTAAACACTAGGTGGGTAATTTTTTGCTTTAAACACTTTTTCAGTTATATCACGGCGTGTCTTAGTAAGTTATCAGTACTACTGGTCCATTTATTCTGACACTAGTCAGTTAGTTATATCAAGGTGTTTCCTAGGTAAGTTATCAGTACTACTGGTCTATTTATCCTGACACCAGTCAGTTAGTTATATCAAGGTGTTTCCTAGGTAAGTTATCAGTACTACTGGTCTATTTATCCTGACATCAACCAGTCAGTTAGTTATATCAAGGTGTTTCCTAGGTAAGTTATCAGTACTACTGGTCTATTTATCCTGACATCAACCAGTCAGTTAGTTATATCAAGGTGTTTCCTAGGTAAGTTATCAGTACTACTGGTCTATTTATCCTGACATCAACCAGTCAGTTAGTTATATCAAGGTGTTTCCTAGGTAAGTTATCAGTACTACTGGTCTATTTATCCTGACATCAACCAGTCAGTTAGTTATATCAAGGTGTTTCCTAGGTAAGTTATCAGTACTACTGGTCTATTTATCCTGACATCAACCAGTCAGTTAGTTATATCAAGGTGTTTCCTAGGTAAGTTATCAGTACTACTGGTCTATTTATCCTGACATCAACCAGTCAGTTAGTTATATCAAGGTGTTTCCTAGGTAAGTTATCAGTACTACTGGTCTATTTATCCTGACATCAACCAGTCAGTTAGTTATATCAAGGTGTTTCCTAGGTAAGTTATCAGTACTACTGGTCTATTTATCCTGACATCAACCAGTCAGTTAGTTATATCAAGGTGTTTCCTAGGTAAGTTATCAGTACTACTGGTCTATTTATCCTGACATCAACCAGTCAGTTAGTTATATCAAGGTGTTTCCTAGGTAAGTTATCAGTACTACTGGTCTATTTATCCTGACATCAACCAGTCAGTTAGTTATATCAAGGTGTTTCCTAGGTAAGTTATCAGTACTACTGGTCTATTTATCCTGACACCAGTCAGTTAGTTATATCAAGGTGTTTCCTAGGTAAGTTATCAGTACTACTGGTCTATTTATCCTGACACCAGTCAGTTAGTTATATCAAGGTGTTTCCTAGGTAAGTTATCAGTACTACTGGTCTATTTATCCTGACACCAGTCAGTTAGTTATATCAAGGTGTTTCCTAGGTAAGTTATCAGTACTACTGGTCTATTTATCCTGACACCAGTCAGTTAGTTATAGCAAGGTGTTTCCTAGGTAAGTTATCAGTACTACTGGTCTATTTATCCTGACATCAACCAGTCAGTTAGTTATATCAAGGTGTTTCCTAGGTAAGTTATCAGTACTACTGGTCTATTTATCCTGACATCAACCAGTCAGTTAGTTATATCAAGGTGTTTCCTAGGTAAGTTATCAGTACTACTGGTCAATTTATCCTGACATCAACCAGTCAGTTAGTTATATCAAGGTGTTTCCTAGGTAAGTTATCAGTACTACTGGTCTATTTATCCTGACATCAACCAGTCAGTTAGTTATATCAAGGTGTTTCCTAGGTAAGTTATCAGTACTACTGGTCAATTTATCCTGACACCGTCCTGTCAGTCAGTTAAATCACGGCGTTTCCTTGGTAAGTTATCAGTACTACTGGTCCATTTATCCTCACATCAACCATTCAGTCAGTTAAATCACGGCGTTTTCTTGGTAAGTTATCAGTACTACTGGTAAATTTATCCTGACACCGTCCTGTCAGTCAGTTATATCACGGCGTTTCCTTGGTAAGTTATCAGTACTACTGGTCCATTTATCCTCACATCAACCAGTCAGTCAGTTATATCACGGCGTTTTCTTGGTAAGTTATCAGTACTACTGGTCCATTTATCCTCACATCAACCAGTCAGTCAGTTATATCACGGCGTTTTCTTGGTAAGTTATCAGTACTACTGGTCCATTTATCCTGACACCATTCAGTCAGTCAGTTATATCACGGCGTTTCCTTGGTAAGTTATCAGTACTACTGGTCCATTTATCCTGACATCAACCAGTCAGTCAGTTATATCACGGCGTTTCCTTGGTAAGTTATCAGTACTACTGGTCCATTTATCCTGACATCAACCAGTCAGTCGTCATGCCAACCCCTCAACTCTGGGCGCTAAGGATGTCAGTCATAACTACAATTTTTAAATTCTTGGGGAGAGGGTCAAAAGATGCATCTCTTTATTGAATAACCAGTCAGTTAGTTATATCAAGGTGTTTCCTAGGTAAGTTATCAGTACTACTGGTCTATTTATCCTGACACCAGTCAGTTAGTTATATCAAGGTGTTTCCTAGGTAAGTTATCAGTACTACTGGTCTATTTATCCTGACATCAACCAGTCAGTTAGTTATATCAAGGTGTTTCCTAGGTAAGTTATCAGTACTACTGGTCTATTTATCCTGACACCAACCAGTCAGTTAGTTATATCAAGGTGTTTCCTAGGTAAGTTATCAGTACTACTGGTCTATTTATCCTGACATCAACCAGTCAGTTAGTTATATCAAGGTGTTTCCTAGGTAAGTTATCAGTACTACTGGTCTATTTATCCTGACATCAACCAGTCAGTTAGTTATATCAAGGTGTTTCCTAGGTAAGTTATCAGTACTACTGGTCTATTTATCCTGACACCAGTCAGTTAGTTATATCAAGGTGTTTCCTAGGTAAGTTATCAGTACTACTGGTCTATTTATCCTGACATCAACCAGTCAGTTAGTTATATCAAGGTGTTTCCTAGGTAAGTTATCAGTACTACTGGTCTATTTATCCTGACATCAACCAGTCAGTTAGTTATATCAAGGTGTTTCCTAGGTAAGTTATCAGTACTACTGGTCTATTTATCCTGACACCAGTCAGTTAGTTATATCAAGGTGTTTCCTAGGTAAGTTATCAGTACTACTGGTCTATTTATCCTGACATCAACCAGTCAGTTAGTTATATCAAGGTGTTTCCTAGGTAAGTTATCAGTACTACTGGTCTATTTATCCTGACACCAACCAGTCAGTTAGTTATATCAAGGTGTTTCCTAGGTAAGTTATCAGTACTACTGGTCTATTTATCCTGACACCAGTCAGTTAGTTATATCAAGGTGTTTCCTAGGTAAGTTATCAGTACTACTGGTCTATTTATCCTGACATCAACCAGTCAGTTAGTTATATCAAGGTGTTTCCTAGGTAAGTTATCAGTACTACTGGTCTATTTATCCTGACATCAACCAGTCAGTTAGTTATATCAAGGTGTTTCCTAGGTAAGTTATCAGTACTACTGGTCAATTTATCCTGACATCAACCAGTCAGTTAGTTATATCAAGGTGTTTCCTAGGTAAGTTATCAGTACTACTGGTCAATTTATCCTGACATCAACCAGTCAGTTAGTTATATCAAGGTGTTTCCTAGGTAAGTTATCAGTACTACTGGTCTATTTATCCTGACATCAACCAGTCAGTTAGTTATATCAAGGTGTTTCCTAGGTAAGTTATCAGTACTACTGGTCTATTTATCCTGACACCAGTCAGTTAGTTATATCAAGGTGTTTCCTAGGTAAGTTATCAGTACTACTGGTCTATTTATCCTGACATCAACCAGTCAGTTAGTTATATCAAGGTGTTTCCTAGGTAAGTTATCAGTACTACTGGTCTATTTATCCTGACATCAACCAGTCAGTTAGTTATATCAAGGTGTTTCCTAGGTAAGTTATCAGTACTACTGGTCTATTTATCCTGACATCAACCAGTCAGTTAGTTATATCAAGGTGTTTCCTAGGTAAGTTATCAGTACTACTGGTCAATTTATCCTGACACCGTCCTGTCAGTTAGTTATATCAAGGTGTTTCCTAGGTAAGTTATCAGTACTACTGGTCTATTTATCCTGACATCAACCAGTCAGTTAGTTATATCAAGGTGTTTCCTAGGTAAGTTATCAGTACTACTGGTCAATTTATCCTGACACCGTCCTGTCAGTCAGTTAAATCACGGCGTTTCCTTGGTAAGTTATCAGTACTACTGGTCCATTTATCCTGACATCAACCAGTCAGTCAGTTATATCACGGCGTTTTCTTGGTAAGTTATCAGTACTACTGGTCCATTTATCCTGACATCAACCAGTCAGTCAGTTATATCACGGCGTTACCTTGGTAAGTTACCAGTAATACTGGTCCATTAATCCTCACATCAACCAGTCAGTCAGTTATATCACGGCGTTTTCTTGGTAAGTTATCAGTACTACTGGTCCATTTATCCTGACACCATCCAGTCAGTCAGTTATATCACGGCGTTTCCTTGGTAAGTTATCAGTACTACTGGTCCATTTATCCTGACATCAACCAGTCAGTCGTCATGCCAACCCCTCAACTCTGGGCGCTAAAGATGTCAGTCATAACTACAATTTTTAAATTCTTGGGGAGAGGGTCAAAAGATGCATCTCTTTATTGAATAACATTTAGACGGACAATGACGGCTCTGTAGAGACTGTGAGCATGCTCGTCTGAGTCTACCTCGTATACAGATGCAATTAAGACTCTGAGTTACTAGAAGTGGCTCAACATGTAAGGTAAAAGGGAGTATTGTTGCTAATGGGACGTTAACGTTTTGATTCGTGTCAATCAAAATAGGGTAGTTCTACCCACAATCACCGCTTTTCTATCTCAATTATCTCCCCTGTAGTTACATAACGATATTTGAGGTTAATCTTGACGACTTGTAAGTGTCAGTCATCAGATCTATTCGAGCGATTGCTACTATTAGGTCTGGTTCCTATGAGATTGCTTAACATATCCAATTTACCTTTCACAAATAGACACTTATGGGTCTGCTTCAGCCCCGCCACTCTCTCATTGTTCTTACATTACATGAGTATCGAGGTTTTTATACCTTTTCTCGATAAAGACAATGGTAAATTACTCTCCGATGATCACAATTATACACGAAGAAAACTTTATTTCGACTGCCGTGGCTGCCGTGACTGCCGTGGCTGCCGTGGTTAATATATATATGTAAGCCGACTTTAATAACACTTTATTAGTTACAACGCGTTATTTGCTACAACTATCGATTTCTCCTTAAGTGTAAGCTGAGATTGAAGGTCTGGTAAGATTGCGTCCGTACATTAGTATCCACAGTATTACTCAGGATGGAAATGTGTGGAACGAAGGGAAGTCACTGCGATTAATATAATTTTCATTTGACATAATTATCTCCCATATAGTTGAAAATTCATAATGTAGTGGACTCGGTTTAACTCGAACATTGGAAACTTGGAATATATTGTTTCACTCGGATCTGTCTTTAGGAGGCAGCGTAACAGCAGTTCTGGTTGCTCATTCGAACAACCAGAATTGCTACTGCTGCTGCTGCGTTGTTTCCTACACGAACCATTTCCTGGAACGGACCTTTCTTTTGGAAACAGCGAAACAGCATTTCTGATTGCTATAATTAGCAACAAGCACTGCTGCTGCACTGTTTCCTACTCGAACCATTTCCTGGAACGGACATTGCTATAATTAGCAACAAGCACTGCTGCTTCATTGATATGATTAAAAATTGTGCTCCGAGTTAGTACTATGATAAGAAGCTTTGTGTTTGCTAAGTCACGTTACCGTTGGTACAGATAAGGGCATAAATACATAATCTACCAACGTCCAGTTATCCCTTTAGCCTCAATGATTTAATCGGGGCGCATCTGGCGATTTGGGATCCTATTTACTCTAATTTACTTACCCCATAACGGGGTCATATAAAGGTAAATTGGCGTAAAACAAATTGGGCTACAACTCTAGTTTTTGTCAAAAGATAGATCTAGGAATATCTTACATGTAGACCGTCGAACGATGCGGGCTTTGGTGAGACTACAATACAATACAATACAATACATTTTATTTGTACATAAAGGCCACCGGCCAAATAATTATACATAGTTGTCAAAGAATACAAAGTTGTAGGAATATATATTAAATATTAAATTGTTAAGATATTTAGTTGCGTTTTGCTCACAGTTAACACAATAAATACTGTTGTTTGCTGTTTTCATGACTGCTGCAATGAAGACTGCAATTGTCCTTATTGTCATTTTAGACTTTCCAAAATACCAAGAATACAAAAGACGTTTCCGTACATCAGAATATTCGAAACAGTCTTCAATACAATGAAAATTAAAATAATACAGACAATAAATAAAATTACTATTTTCTCAGCCTATTCCAATATGCCTACAAGTTTTATACAAAATGTGTGACTAGAACATCTGAACCTTGCAAGTTGTTCACTAAGATAGAATGATAGGTTTATACGGATAAATATTTTCTGGATTTAGCATGCTTTTAAAAGGCTTGTAAGTCGAGCATCGTGGACTCTTAATTATAGACTCTAAACAATTGTGATGCATGCTGTCTCTCAGTCGTGGTTTGAATCCAGCTAAAATACATGTCCGCATATTGCGCTAGCCAGACATATCCGAATATAATTATTGAGACACGAATAGATGTGAGCTGTTATATTTTGCACGTGTTTGCTGGCTGTTCATTATAGTGAAACTATTTTCGCAAACGGAGTTTTAACCCTTTCCCTCATGCAAACGCTTTCTGGCGCCTCTGCAGCAGACGGCTTTTTGAAAAACATAGTGACAGAAGAGAAATTACTCTTTTTGTCGCACTGTTTTCCACTTTTTGTCATAGGTTATCCATTCAATTATAGAGATGTTCTATGTTTTGACAAAATATGTTCAAAGTCGTCTGCTGCAGAATTGTTGTATGAGGGAAAAGGTTAATGGTCACGTATAGGAGGATGAATGTCAATCTCATTAAAACCAGACCTAAACTTCGCTGCAGACGCCCGTATAGACCGTATAGAGCGTATAGAGCGTATAGACGCACAACCACGTATTTGGTGTAACCAGGAACGTAGATATGTATTATACAGAGCTCTAGATTAAGGGGTGTTTTACATGTTCTAAAATCCTTTTTTGACCCTCTAACCCTATGTTGTGGGTACTCAAAAGAATCGTCCCAGTGAGACGATTCTTTTGAGTACCCACAACATAGGGTTTGTTTTAATAATAATAGAGAAATTGTGGGAAAATGAGCTGACTACCCATCCTTATCTGGACCTCTGGACTGATAAGATCATATTTACGTCCCTGGTGTATCCCCACAACGGTAATTGGCTCCGGGTCGTAGAACCCTAAAAATGTCCATTTTGAAGTTTTAAAGAAGCACGTCTCCTGCGCTGTTTCATTGAGATGAGGAGTCAGAGAGTTATGTGATTTTTCTTTGGATCAGTTTCAGCATCCTGTATTTGTGTGCATTGCAGGACTATTTTGTGCTGCGGGATGCATAAAAGGTTTGCGGTGATGGAGGTCAGCGTAGGCTTCCAACCATAACCTTTCACCGTTAATTTGTACGACTGCTAACAGCGAAAAGATTGTGCACTTTTTATAGTGACTTTGTTCACCTCAGGGGAGTAAACTTGTCTTTTATCCACATTATCTCTCTCATTACTCAACCAAACCCTATGGTGTGGTTACTCAAAAGAATCGTCTCACTGAGACGATTCTTTTGAGTACACACAACATAGGGCTTGAACGTCAAATAAGGATTTTAGAAAATGAAAAACGCCCCTTATCTAGAGCTCTGATTTAAAATATTTAATTTACTGTGTCACTGAATGAACTATATTAAGCAAGAGCCAGAGAAGTCCACACGTCCGTGGATAAACATCGGCAGAGGTCCAAATTGAGCCCAGTTTACTCTATTTGTAATTGCCCAAAAAATCCCAGGTGACACTCCATTTTGGGTCTGATTTAAATGAGATTGGATATGTAACGTAATAACCCCTTTCTCACATGAAGAGTTCCCATATTTTGCAAAAGATGTTTCCGAAGTCGTCTGTTGAAGATGTTTTGTAAGAGAGAATGAGTTAATTGAACAACATTTAACCCGTTTCAACATATACATATCGCCAGCAGACGACTTTGAAAACACCTAAGTAAAATCATGGTAACTCTCTTTAATGGACAGTTTAACCCTTTCCCACATACGACAATTATGCAGCGGACGACTTTGAAAACATATTGGCAACAAGAATGTGAAATATCTCCATAAATAAGAGTTTAATTATTTAATAGAGTTGAAAACATTGAGGCAAAAGGGGAAATTGCTCATCATGAGCAATTTCTCCTTTTATCACAATGTTTTTAAAAGTCGTCTGCTGCAAATTCGTCGAAATGCGTCTGCAAGTTTGAAAGTGTAAAGCCGTCTGTTGCAGAGGCGTAAAACATGTCTCTACATGGGGGAACGCGGTTAGGAACGAAAAACAAACTTGTATAAGCGGGTTTTATTTTGGTCATAGCAGTTGTCGAGGTGCATCCTAGATGCATGAACGACTAGTTTGTTTCAGTCAGATTTAACGTTTAGCGGTCTAGCGTGGCAGGCCACTTCTCCAGTCCCTACAAACAAAACATAGTCTATTTCAAAACTCTCGTTCCAAATGTTTTCCAGCACAATCCGGGGTAGTTCGGGTACCAGCCCTTCGTTCATTGTAACCTTGGCAACATGCGGATGATTGACCACATCCTTCATCAACATCCCGTTGGATGGTTCCTCTGACGTGTCGTGTAGGACTGGTTTCCAGCAATCGTACGTTACGCCGCTTCCATCTGAATTCAGACTTGTTCCCAAAGCCAAAAGACCCAAGGGGCCCGATAATAATGATACTGCAAGAAAAGTATGTACAAGTGGTAAAGTTAGCGATGTGAAAATGGGCGAATTTTTCAATCGCTAACATTTCCGTAGGTATAACAATCAACTTATTCGCCAATGTATCATCAAATAAACACCAATAATCTGCTAACTTTAAGACAGGGAAAACTATCCAGTAAAGTATCCACCGATACAGAAAGCATACTAAAAAGACAAAACTTCTAAAGCCAAGTTTACGAAGACCGACCTTGGGAGGTATTGAAATTGGTAGCAAATGTAAGGCTTTCCGTGTGTAAAAGACTGTGATCCAGTGTAAAAGACTGTAAAAGCCCCATGCCCCGCCCTCACCCTCCTATGCACACAACTAAATATACAACCAGAGCGTTCCACCGAACACATATGTCGTGACTATGGTTGGACAAAAAATGATAAATGGAGATAATTTTCCGAATGAGCAGCCTCAGTTATGTTCCTTGTATTGTTTTCATGATCCTGTTGACAAGGTATAAGTGTTGCAACTTTAAAGTGAATACGCCAAAAAGAAACAAAGCTATGAGCGTAACGGACAGATGACGGGGTTCACTTTCTGTCTCCTCCCTAGCTGTAATTTGATCGTAAATACCATTTATGATAACATCTCTGACGACGATCACCGGAGTAGGACCTGTTGCGCCGACTACACCTGCTCCGGCTATTGCAGCCGTACCCCCGGTGACAACAACAACTACTGCTACTGCAGCGACGGCAACTACCATTTTTCCTGGTAAAATATAAAGCACTGTGTCAGGTGTATTTTTTATGTCTGTTTGCGTCTTTCGACATCGTATACACCGTATACACCACTCTCTAACACTATCGACTCATTACATGCACTCATGAAAGTGCGTGTAAGGAACGACAACTCTACGAAGGAGCACGAAATTGAGTGTAAAGAACGACAACTCTGCGTAGGAGAATGCGTATAGGTTACAATACACCAAACAAATTCCTTCTTTGATTCCATGTACCTCCTAGCTTTAAAACAATCAAAAGAAAATGTAGGGTCATGCATTATGCAAGAAAGAACTCACCAGGCGAAAAAGGTAACCGTCATTTCGGACCAAATCGGGCCCAGACAAAACCGGTGTTTAGCATTCTCTACCTTCACTTTCAAACAAGGTCAAAATACTAAAAGTGATCAAATCAATCATATCCAGTGCATCATACACACATTCACAATACATTTAAAGTTTAAACTCAATGTCATATATTCAATACATTCTGGTGATGGTATACTATAAGTTATTGGGTTTGTTACTGACCCACTACGGAAATATAGGGGGTCTGTAGGATGAATAGGGGGCGAGGCGATAGCCGAGTCCTCCATTCATCCAACAGACCCCCTATATTTCCGTAGTGGGTCAGTAACAAACCCAATAATGTATTTATTTCGTCGACCACTTTAAACTGAACTATACTGTAACTTGTTGATATTTGTTGGTAGCATAATATGACGTCATGAGTAAAAGATCTATCAATATTGATTAAAGAATTGGAATACATGTAGATATATTATTCAAAAAAATACACCGGTTCATATTTATTTCAATTCATTTCATTTCATTCTGGGTAACTGGTAACATTTCAGAGCTACTTTACGAAAACCAACCTTTGAACCGACTTTTTTACTTTACTCACCCCCTATAGAAATATAGGGGATCTGCACGTGATACGCTTTAACCAATGAAATTGCTAGAATTTCGTGGGAGGCGAAATAAACTCATTTCTACGCAAATAAAGGTTCTTTTTAGGGGATATAGTAGATAGTAGATCAGCAAGTCAGCGGATGTATTTAGGGTAATTTGACCTATACACGTGTCTTGGAGTAAATCAATTTGGGCGACAATTCCAAGTATGTTGTCAAAACAAATAGACGCGCAGAGAGATCTAGTGAGACAGTGTGTATTCACATGCCTAGCTGAATCTACTTTTACACTGTTCATTTTTCGCACATGCAGTAAAAAACCCACATTCACATGATGCGGTTCAAACGAATGTGAACTAATCATTTGATCCGTGATCGAATAACTCGGAAATACAATGTAGGGTATTTGTGAAAAGTATGGAGTTTTTAAACCCTTTCCCACATATAGACGCGTTCTGACAGCTCTGCAGCAGAAGACTTTTGAAAACATTGTGACAAAAGAGAATTGCTCAAAACGAGCAATGTCTCCTTTTGCCCCAATGTTTTTAACTTTTTACAGTAAATATACCCTCATGTATAGGGATTTCCTATATTTGTGTCCACATGTTTCCAAAGTCGTCTGCTGCATAATTGCTGTATGTGGGAAAGGGTTAAACCTCTCTAGAGAAACAGCTGACGGAGGCAAAGACATTCGGCTGTTCTAGAGAGTTGTTTCCTTGAACAGGCTAATTCTTTCCGTGACAGAAGGACTGAAGCAGACAACATACGAAAATACTGTTCCAAAAACACTTCTAAATCCAACCCAAAAAATCTTGTATTTAGGTCAAGACTTTCAATTCATTCTCTGTCGTATTTGGGAAAACGTTAAACTCTTTCGCTGTTAAAGAAAATTCAAGGCTTTTGCAAAGAATGTATATTCAGGGGAGACAGCTCGAGACACTGTGTGAATGCGCAGGGCTTTGGTGATAGTAAATAGCAATAATGATAAATAGTAAGTTCTGGGTACATTTTTGTGTAAATGGTTTATTTTAATGTTTATAAATGTGAAAAGTAACCTCTCAGAATGGGTTTGAAGTTTTCGGTTGAACCCACTTCTCCTTCTGTCTAGGCGTGCATTTAAATGTAAATTTGAATACCAGCTTTCGCATCCGAGATTGCTTGAAAAGGAGCTGGAAACACGGTATTAATGACTGCATCCACAGATTGCCTATTGTTTTGACCAACATTTTAGACTATGCGTATTGTGTCGATCCAGATCAGCCCGCGCAGGCTAATCCGGGCCGACACATTCCGTCTCATGGGGATAGAAGTATAGAGTAATGATTCATGAAACAGAAAATCCACAGGAGGCGAAAAGTGTCTGTCCGAGTTAGCCTGCGCGGTATGCTTAGGCTGATCAGGGTCGATACTTTACGCAGAGTCCACACTGTTGGTACACTCGTAATTCGGCTCAAATAATGAATTGAATATCTGGACAAAAGAAAAGATAGTTTTGGGGATGGATTGGAAAGCATTGCGTTTTACCTTCAATAATATATATATATATATATTTTTTTAGATAATACAATGATTCAATATAACAGTCGGTTACGGACGAATAATGATGCCGCTGTATATGTACAGCAGACAGATTTTCAAAACATGGGTAAAGGCGGACAAACCAAGTTGAACCAATTACCTAATGCGAGCAATTTCTTCTTTACTAACCCGTTCTCACTAACAGACGCATCTGCAGGGGACTACTTGTGAAAACATGCGAGTACAAGAGACATTGAATAAAACATGGAAGTACAAGAGACATTGAATAAAACATGCGAGTACAAGAGACATTGAATAAAATATGGAAGTACAAGAGACATTTAATAAAACATGCAAGTACAAGAGACATTGAATAAAACATGCGAGTACAAGAGACATTGAATAAAACATGCGAGTACAAGAGACATTGAATAAAACTTGGAAGTACAAGAGACATTGAATAAAACATGCGAGTACAAGACACATTGAATAAAACATGCGAGTACAAGAGACATTGAATAAAATATGGAAGTACAAGAGACATTGAATAAAACATGCGAAGACAAGAGACATTGGATAAAATATGGAAGTACAAGAGACATTGAATAAAACATGCGAGTACAAGAGACATTGAATAAAACATGCGAGTACAAGAGACATTGAATAAAATATGGAAGTACAAGAGACATTGAATAAAACATGCGAGTACAAGAGACATTGAATAAAATATGGAAGTACAAGAGACATTGAATAAAACATGCGAGTACAATAGACATTGATTAAAACATGCGAGTACAAGAGGCATTGAATAAAACATGCGAGCACAAGAGACATTGAATAAAACATGTGAGTACAAGAGACATTGAATAAAACATGGGAGTACAAGAGAAATTGAATAAAACACACGAGTACAAGAGACATTGAATAAAACATGGGAGTACAAGAGACATTGAATAAAACACATGAGTACAAAAGACATTGAATAAAACATGGGAGTACAAGAGACATTGAATAAAACACATGAGTACAAGAGACATTGAATAAAACACATGAGTACAAGATAATTGAATAAAACATGGGAGTACAAGAGACATTGAATAAAACACATGAGTACAAGAGACATTGAATAAAACATGGGAGTACAAGAGACATTGAATAAAACACATGAGTACAAGAGACATTGAATAAAACATGGAAGTACAAGAGACATTGAATAAAACACATGAGTACAAGAGACATTGAATAAAACATGCGAGTACAAGAGACATTGAATAAAATATGGAAGTACAAGGGACATTGAATAAAACATGCGAGTACAAGAGACATTGAATAAAACATGCGAGTACAAGAGACATTGAATAAAATATGGAAGTACAAGAGACATTGAATAAAACATGCGAGTACAAGAGACATTGAATAAAATATGGAAGTACAAGAGACATTGAATAAAACATGCGAGTACAAGAGATATTGAATAAAACATGCGAGTACAAGAGGCATTGAATAAAACATGCGAGCACAAGAGACATTGAATAAAACATGTGAGTACAAGAGACATTGAATAAAACATGGGAGTACAAGAGACATTGAATAAAACACACGAGTACAAGAGACATTGAATAAAACATGGGAGTACAAGAGACATTGAATAAAACACATGAGTACAAGAGACATTGAATAAAACATGGGAGTACAAGAGACATTGAATAAAACACATGAGTACAAGAGACATTGAATAAAACACATGAGTACAAGAGACATTGAATAAAACACATGAGTACAAGAGAATTGAATTAAACATATGAGTACAAGAGACATTGAATAAAATAATGAGTACAAGAGACATTGAATAAAACATGGGAGTACAAGAGACATTGAGAAAACACATGAGTACAAGAGACATTGAATAAAACATGGAAGTACAAGAGACATTGAATAAAACACATGAGTACAAGAGACATTGAATAAAACATGGGAGTACAAGAGACATTGAATAAAACATGTGAGTACAAGAGACATTGAATAAAACATGTGAGTACAAGAGACACTGAATAAAACATGTGAGTACAAGAGACATTGAATAAAAACATGCGAGCACAAGAGACATTGAATGTGTTCAGCCATATTCAATAACAAATAATACTTGGATTTATAGAGATTTACCATATGTTTGCCTTTTTTTACCAATATGTTCAAGTAGTCGTCTGCTGCAGTTGTGTTGTATGTGTGAAAGGGTTAACCCATAGCAATGCTCTAGAGTAGATTATACATATTATCTACTTATACTTTACAAGCAGCCGACACTTACACTAGTAGTACTACTGTGCGTTCAGTAAAGGTCACGTCAGCTAATGATAGCAAATCCACAAATAATTAAAGGTACTAAACACTAACTGTCAGTTGATAAATGAAACATCAACCTGCTTTTTTTTATTGATTCAAACTTTCAACTTGCAGAGGAACCTTATTGCGTTAAATATAAAGTCTCCGAGGCTAACCAGTTTATTGTATATATATATAGTGTTAATATAATCATTTTCTATTTGTGTATGTAAATATTGAAAATAAATATGTTCAAACTAAGCATCTAATCTCAGCTAACGTAGCAGTTCACTGAACACAATGTTGGTTTAAATTGTCTAATTAGGTTTAAAATGAATACAATAAATAATGCATTACCTACCTTATAATGCTGTAACAATCTTCAAATTAATTCGGTCTTTTAGTCCGAAGAGTTGGCTGCACACTAAGGAAACTTATATCCAACAACTATGTTTTTACATTCTCTGTTATCTAGTTCACGGTTTTCCCCAAATTTGACATTTTCCGAAAAATAAATCGGACGATGTGATTTGGAATCCCAAATTGGATTTTCCTGGTTCTGTTTAGTCAACAGAATCCACTTTCATTTTCGATTGCAACATCAGGTCAATTATAGAAGTCAAGGATAACATCTGTTCTGAAGAACTCTTAGCAAATTATTTAAGCAACGGTGTACTGATTGATTGGGGTTTAACGCCGTTTTCGACAACTTTTCACTCATATCACGACAACCAGTTCACCTACTCGTGTGTTTCATGGTTTTCTCACACCAGTTTTCTACACAACATACTTTCCAAGCAACTGGCTGCTTTTCCAATAAATTAAAGTATTATGATAAAAGAAAAACGTCTAGTTTAAGCCAATGTCACATATGTCAACAAGACTTTCAAAAGTCATACGTTGCAAAGTTGTCAAAATTAATGTTCTCCGTTTAAGGGGGAAAAGGCGCCCTTAAAAAAGTTGTGAAAACGTAATAAATCGAATTATTTACACTTCTTTTACTTAGATTTTCAAAACTCAATTTCCTTGTAAAATATAAAATTATTGCGGACTTTTTTCAGTGTGCAACAATAATTGTGGTAAAAGAAGAAATTGCTCAAAACAAATTTTGCTTAAGGAATGCTTAAGGAATGCTTTACCAGAGGTATAACCATAGCCTTGTGATCTACTCGGTTCAAATCCCAATTATTGCAAGTATTATTCTTTGCAACCTTTAGCCTGAAATTACAGAACGCATCAAACAAGAGATTGAGATTAGAGGTAAATAAATGTGCGCAAGATCACACCAAGATCTTCGAGACTTTGCAACATTGGACGATTTAGATTAGCCTTAATATTTCGTGAACTGATTATTGAAAGAGTTATACTCATGTCGGTACATTCTCTGTTATCTTGTTCACTGTTGCCGAAGATCGACATTGTGGGTGTTCCAAAGACGATTATATCACACAAGAAAACAATGAGTTAACCCTTTCCCACCTGCAGACGAATTTTTACGCAATAGCAGCATACGACTTTTGAAAACATTTTCTCCTTTAGCCACAATGTTTTCAACTTTATTTAACATTTAAGCTATCTCTTATGGAGATTTTCCAGGTTTTTGTAACTATGTTTTTATAGTCGTATAGGGCATATTTGTTGTATGTGGGAAAGGGTTAAGCTAAGAAGTAAATAACTTTGGGCAAGATCACACCAAAACCGACTGTCGACACTTTGCGAAATAGGACGATTTAGACCAGCCTTAGCTTTCTCGAAATCTGTTTAAAATAATGTACTTGTTCGCCACTATGTCTTGTTTGAATACGGGCGTCTCATGTTCGATCCCCAGTCATGGTGGATTGTCATTGGGCACGGCACATTTCATGGATCATGGATAAGTGAACTGTCGCCGTGATATATCTAAATAATGTTTAAAATGGCGTAAAACCCAAATTAAAATTGTTTTAGCAAGGATCATGGGTTTATACTGTAGTTTGTTTACGAATGTTATCGTTAGAACCAAATGGTTGTCAAGGTCATATGCATGGTGAACATGTATACTCGGAACTCTTAAGCCGTTAAGCAAATCTGCAGTAGAGGACTTTGAAAAACATACTCAAATAAATGTGACAAATATCTGTAAAGGGAAATGTAATTTTTAAAGGGAATTGAAAACATTGTGGCAAATGTAGAAATTGCTCATTATGAGCAATTTATCCTTTTGCCACAGTGTTTTCAAAAATTGTCTGCTGCAGACGCGTCAGTAAGCGTCTATATGTGGGAAAGGGTTAAAGCATGATAATAACCGAGCCGTTCAGTCTGGTAAGGTTAGTTTACAGGGGTTTTCAAATTTCTGTTTTCAGCAAAAATTCATGAAAATGAAACTAGAATCTAGAATTGCTAAAGCCTCGTTTTATACATATATTCAGACAACTGCGCATTTATCTGACATGTCACGCGGGGAATTTTCCTGTCGAAATCCCGACATTCATTGTCGATTCATGACACCCCCTCGGTGGTGTAGTGGTAGTGATAGAATGACAACCACATTGCTGAAGGTCGCAGGTTCGATCCTCGGTCGGGTCATACCAAAGACTTAAACAAAATGGTAGTAATGACTCTTCTACATCAGAGTTGCGGGGTTATCATTACGACTGACTGACTGGTGTCAGGATAAATGAACCAACCATAAATACTGGTAACTTACCCAGGAAAAGCCGTGTTATATCTGAACAAGTATCGTAAGCGGCGTAAATCATTAAATAATCAATCAATCAATCGATCGATTGATGACGTAGAAACATATTTTTTCAAATCCTTATTTATGTATAAGGATTTGACAACTCGGAGCAGAAGGTTACACTTATACTGTATTGCAAATTGTAAAGGTTCCATCGAGGACATTTCGTAGACTGAGTTAGAAATATTAACACAGAATGAATGTGTTAACACGACGTCGAAAAGGTATTGGCAAAAACGTGAAAAGGTTTAATTATCTAACCAAGTTGAAAACATTATGGAAACAGTTGAAATTGCTCACTATGAGCATTTTTTTCCTTTTGCTACAATGTTTTCAAAAGTCATCTGCTGCAGAGGCGTCAGGTTAAGGGTTAAGTTAAGATATCCCATCGGAGATGAATTAATATAATCAGTATCTCAACAACACTTGTCTAAATAACCCTTTTCCCCCAAAACGACGCAGTACTAGGCTAGGAAATGTGCTTTGCCCAAGGGCACTCCACCATGACCGTAGTGCCGCAACTGGGGATCGAACCCGGGACACCCGGTTTCGAAATCCCCGACGCTAACCACTCGACCACAGCGGATTCCTAGGTCTGTTTTGTATGAGGCTCAATATGCAATTGACCTCTGACAATAAGGTCGATTGTTGTGAATAGACTTGAGCCATATCAGACTAATATGGGCCCTGCTTCAGCCCCGCCCCCTCTTTCTTTATTTATTATATCACAGGAGTATTGAAGTTATATCAGACTAATATGGGCCCTGCTTCAGCACCGCCCCGTCTTTCGTTATGTATTATATCACAAGAGTATTGAAGTTATATCAGAGGAATATGGGCCCTGCTTCAGCCCCGCCCCCTCTTTCATTATGTATTATATCACAGGAGTATTGAAATTATATCAGAGGAATATGGGCCCTGCTTCAACCCCGCCCCTCTTTCATTATGTATTATATCTAGGGATGGCAACGGTTCCCGATATTACTAACCGGTTACTTGTACAATTGTGTAACCGGTTACCCGGTTAACCGTATAGATCCATAGACAATAAATATCCACTGTTTTAGTCGAATATGGTTGCGCATGTTACTGGTTCCACCAGTCCAAGACAGTTCATTACCACACAAACTGCACTTGACTTTGTTATCATCAGTACAGTGTTTGAAATACTTCCAGACAAAGGATGTAGCAGGCGGCATTATGGCAATATATTCTGTAGATTTTTCTTAACGAAGTGACTGTTATACGATTTATAATATGTCGAATGAAAAAGGTACATAGCTGCATATCTTTAAATACCAACTCAGGGGAAAATGTGTTTCAAACTTCAAATTATTCTTCCAATCGTGTTGGTAAATAATAATTTACAACAACAACAATTCAAATGTATCACACTCACTCCAATTAGTTGTATTATCAAAACAAACAGAATTTCAGAATTTCAGAATTTTATTTGTTATAAGTATATACAAATACTTTTAACAACTTTACAAGTAAAGAGGCAAGTACATATAAAATACAAACTCCGAATATAATTAATAAGTCATTATCTTATAATTTCTGCCTTTATTAGACATCAAACTTTTTTTAAAACAAACAAAGCGTCCTTTAATTGACAATTACACAAACAAACGATCATCAATACAATCGAGTGCGGCTGTTATCGCAGTAATGTAGACACTGGCCGATCGAGGTGTGAATAATTAACCTATCATGTCAGATACGTGTGACAAATTGAAAAGAACAAAAGGTGAAACACAACTGTGTACATATTTTATCTTTTCTTCCGAGTACTCGGTTACCGAAATTACTAACCGATTAATCGGAAAACGTACGGTTAACCGGGTAACCGATTAATCGTTGCCATCCCTAATTATATCACAGGAGTATTGAAGTTATATCAGACTAATATGGACCCTGCTTCAGCACCGCCCCGTCTTTCATTATGTATTATATCACAGGAGTATTGAAGTTAAGTTATTAAGATTTCTAGGTTTTCGTCACGTTTTACTTTTTCTTAATAAAGACAGTGAAGGTGCTGGTGAGACTGTGTGAATTCTTCTCTGATCGCACGCAAACATTAAGAAGACATAATTTCGACCAACGTGGTTCTTATATATGTGTTACCCTTTCCCACATATAGACGCTTTCTGACGCCTCTACTATAACTGATATATATAGCAAAATGTCCATACTCGACTTGTTGACATTTTAACACTTATAAGACGTTTTCTGGCAATTCTGCAGCATACGAAATTTGAAAACATGGTGGCAAAGGGAGAAATTGCTCATAATGAGCAATTTCTACTTTTGCCACCATGTTTTTATCTCTTTGCAATGATTAAACTTTCATTTATAGAGGATTTCCATAGTTTTGCCTAGATGTTTTGAAAGTCGTTTGTTGCAAATTTGTTGTATGTGGGGAATGGTTAAAACAACTTTAATAGCACTTTATTAGTTTATTTGGTACACATATCGATTTCTCCTTTAAGTGAAAGCGGAGATTGAAGGTCTGGTGAGAGTGCGTCCGTAAATCATTATCCACAATAGTATAAATAAAGTTTCAAAGTTTATTAACAAACAAAAGACAGAACTGTCCATCATGCAAATACAAACTAAACAAGTAACATATGTACATAAATATGCTATATGGAGGAAATAAAGAAATATCTATCCTTTAATCGGAACACACCACAATCACCGCATAACAAAATAGACTAGAAGATATTCCTTTAATTGGAACACACCACAATCACCGTATAACAAAATAGACTAGAAGATATTCCTTTAATCGGAACACACCACAATCACCGCATAACAAAATAGACTAGAGCTATTCCTTTAATTGGAACACACCACAATCACCGTATAACAAAGTAGACTAGAAGATATTCCTTTAATTGGAACACACCATAATCACCGCATAACAAAATAGACTAGAAGATATTCCTTTAATTGGAACACACCATAATCACCGCATAACAAAATAGACTAGAAGATATTCCTTTAATTGGAACACACCATAATCACCGCATAACAAAATAGACTAGAAGATATTCCTTTAATTGGAACACACCACAATCACCGCATAACAAAATAGACTAGAAGATATTCCTTTAATCGGAACACACCACAATCACCGCATAACAAAGTAGTCTAGAAGATATTCATTTAATCGGAACACACCACAATCACCGCATAACAAAATAGACTAGAAGATATTCATTTAATCGGAACACACCACAATCACCGCATAACAAAATAGACTAGAAGATATTCATTTAATCGGAACACACCACAATCACCGCATAACAAAATAGACTAGAAGCTATTCCTTTAATTGGAACACACCACAATCACCGTATAACAAAGTAGACTAGAAGATATTCCTTTAATCGGAACACACCACAATCACCGCATAACAAAATAGACTAGAAGATATTCATTTAATCGGAACACACCACAATCACCGCATAACAAAATAGACTAGAAGATATTCCTTTAATCGGAACACACCATAATCACCGTATAACAAAGTAGACTAGAAGCTATTCCTTTAATTGGAACACACCACAATTGGACGACTTGTAAGTGTCAGTCATCAGATCTTATACTAGCGATTGATACTGCAACCGAAGATTAGGTCTGTTTTTTATGAGATTGATCAGTATCCAATTGACCTCTGACAATTAGGTAAATTGCTGTGAATTGACTAGAGCCATTTCAGACGAATATGGTTCCTGCTCCAGCCCCCTTCCCCCTCCCCTCATCTCTTTATGTATTATATCACATGTGTATCGAAGTTAAATTATTAAGATTTCTAGGTTTTGGTCGTTTTTTACTTTATCTCAATAAAGAGAGTGAAGGTGCTGGTGAGACTGTGTGAATTCTTCTCTGATCGCAGGCATACATTAAGAAGACATAAGTTCGACCAACGTGGTTCTTATATATGTGTTACCCTTTCCCACATATAGACGCTTTCTGACGCCTCTACTATAACTGATATATATAGCAAAATGTCCATACTCGACTTGTTGACATTTTAACACTTATAAGACGCATCTGCAGCATACGAAATTTGAAAACATGGATAGTGAGCAATTTCTCTTTTTGCCACCATGTTTTCATCTCTTTGCAATGATTAAACTTTCATTCATAGAGGATTTCCATAGTTTTGCCTAGATGTTTTGAAAGTCGTTTGTTGCAAATTTGTTGTATGTGGGGAAGGGTTAAGACAACTTCAATAACACTTTATTAGTTTATTTGGTACACATATCGATTTCTCCTTTAAGTGAAAGCGGAGATTGAAGGTCTGGTGAGAGTGCGTCCGTAAATCATTATCCACAATATTATAAATAAAGTTTCAAAGTTTATTAACAAACAAAAGACAGAACTGTCCATCATGCAAATACAAACTAAACAAGTAACATATATACATAAATATGCTATAGATATAAATCTTTCCGGTTTCCTGGTCAAACTGTTGTGTATTAGATATATGGAGAAAAACGATTAAAGGACATTTCATTTACGTGCCTTTAGGAAGTGACTCCATGATGCATATAAATGAGAGTACATAATATCTTTTAATTCATATTATTCGTCAGTCATTTAAGAAAACATATAAATATATATATAATGCACTTTTCCGTTTTATTTTATTTTAAAGATGTATAGCTATGCATTCATTTTGTTTATATACATAACATTCAGAATGTGTGTGTGTGTGCGTACTTGCGTACGTATGCATATGTGTGTTTGGATGAATACGTTATTGAGTAATTCAGATATTAGTTAATCAACTGATCGATTAATTAATCGAATGAAATACTAAACAATTAACATTGTAAAGTGAAAAGCAATCATCACTTTATATGCACAAATATACACAGTAAATATAAGAAGTGATAATTTTGTGGAACGAAGGGAAGTCACTGCGAATAATATGATTTTCATTTGACTTTATTATCTCCCTTTGACTTTGACGTCCCATATGATCACCAACAGCTTTTGTTTCCTCATATATAATCGGAATTCACAATGTAAATCAGAGGAGTTGATAAAGTGTGTCAGTCAAAAACTATAATGCAGTGGACTCACGATAACTCGAACATGGGAAACTTGGAACATATTGTTTGACTCGAATCTGTCTTTTGGGGGCATCGTAGCAGCAGTTCTGGTTGCTCTTACGAACATCCAGAACTGTTGCTGCTGCTGCGCGACTTCCTACTCGAACCATTATCTTGAACGGACCTTTCTTTGTTTCCCTGCTAAATCCAGCGATCACTCGAACACGTCGATAACTCGGAGTAATTAATTGGTCCCTTTTGAGTTCGAGTTATCGCGAGTCCACTGTACGTGTATAGTACACGAGACACACTTTGTGAGTGAGGGTCTTGCTACAATTGCGAATGGAACACCAAGCATGCGAGTCTTAACATAGTCTTTTCTGTCTTAGGATATGCTATATATATATTGACGTTGATGTATATCTGACGAAAACCTAGAAGTGTAGCCCTAATACTTTTACGCCATAATAATTAAGTTCCATCAAATGATAAATAGTCTGCACCATTTAGTAAAAGTATTTATTGTATTGAAATACAAACAAACATGTTATAATTGTATTAAAAAATTCTTAGCAATACACAGTCGACTGCATATGGCCTTATATGTTTAAACAATGTAAATATAAAAAAGAGAAATATTTTTGATTAATAGATGAGAAACTATATTAATTGCGTCTGTAATAACAGTATTTAAACGTTTCCCTACACGTGTACATGCTTGAAAACGTTACCCTACACGTGTACATGATTGAAAACGTTACCCTACACGTGTACATGATTGAAAACGTTTCCCTACACGTGTACACGATTGAAAACGTTTCCCTACACGTGTACATGATTGAAAACGTTACCCTACACGTGTACATGATTGAAAACGTTTCCCTGCACGTGTACATGATTGAAAACGTTTCCCTACACGTGTACATGATTGAAAACGTTTCCCTACACGTGTACATGATTGAAAACGTTTCCCTACACGTGTACATGATTGAAAACGTTTCCCTACACGTGTACATGATTGAAAACGTTTTCCTACACGTGTACAAGACGGCTTATTAGTGTTTGTTTCAGATTCACCGTTGAATGGTCTAGCGTGGCAGGCCACTACTCCAGTATCTACAAACAAAACGTAGACTATTTCAAAACTCTCGTTCCAAATGTTTTCCAGCACAATCCGGGGTAGTTCGGGTACCAGCCCTTCGTTCATTGTAACCTTGGCAACATGCGGATGACTGACCACATCCTTCATCAACATCCCGTTGGATGGTTCCTCTGACGTGTCGTGTAGGACTGTTTTCCAGCAATCGTATGTAACGCCGCTCCCATCTGAATTCAGACTTGTTCCCAAAACCAATGAACGCCAGCCTCCCCTACGGCTCGCCACTGCAAGCAAAAATTGATGTACAAGTGGTAAAGTTGGCGATGTGAAAATGGGCGAATTCTGCCATAGCTAACATTTCCGTAGGTACAACAATCAAAGAATTCGCCATGAAAATGTATTATCAAATAAACACCAATATTCTGCTAACTTTAAGACAGGAAGAACTATCCAGTAAAGTATCCACCGATACAGAAAGCATACTAGAAAGACAAAACTTCTTAAACCAAGTTCTACGAAGACCGACCTTGGGAGGTTTTAAAATTAGTTGCAAATTTAAGGGTTTCCGTGTTATCTTTCTAAAAAGACTGTGATCCAGTGTAAAAGACTGATCTAGTGTAAAAGACTGATCCAGTGTAAAAGACTGATCCAGTGTAAAAGACTGATCTTGTGTAAAAGACTGATCCAGTGTAAAAGACTGATCCAGTGTAAAAGACTGATCTAGTGTAAAAGACTGATCCAGTGTAAAAGACTGTGATCCAGAGTATAATACTGGAAAAGCCTCACACCTCCTACGCACAACACTATATATACAACCAGAGCGTTCTACCGAACACATATTTTTTGAAAATGGTTGAACAAAAAATGATAAATGGAGATAATTTTCAGTTATGATCCTTGTATTGTTTTCATTATCCTGAGCATGAGGTATTATAGTTGCAACTTCATAGTGAATATGCCAAACCGAAACAAAGCTATGAGCGTAACGGAGAGATGACGGGGTTCACTTTGTGTCTCCTCCCTAGCTGTAATTTGATCGTTAATACCATTTATTACAATATCTCCGAAGGGCGGTATTCGCATAACGTGACCTACATATGAGCCGTCCCGCTAGAAAACCAACATTGTGGACTCTGCATAAAGTATCGATACGGATTAGCCTAAGCATGCAGCACAGGCTTACCCGGATATACACTTTTCGCCTCCTGATGATTTTCTGTTTCAGGAATCATTACTCTATACCTCTATCCCCCTGAGACGGAATGGGTCGGCCCGGACTAGTCTGCGCGGACTGCACAGGCTGATCTGGGTCGATACATTACGCAGAGGCCATACTGTAGGGTTTCTCGCGGGACGGCTCAATTATGTAAATAATGATAATTAATAGATTGATTGATTGGGGCTTAACGCCATTTAAAGCTTTTTTCAGTCAGTTCACAGCGGCCAGTTCACATTTTCATATGTTTCCGGGTTTTCGCATAACCAGTACTCCACACAACCGACTTGCCAAGCGACTGGTTGCTTGTCCACATGTACTGGTAGCCCATTGGTGAAAGACGAAAGATGCTTGCCACAGTGATTGATGTCAAATGTCGGAAAGAATGTTGGCCGGGCTTGGGTTCGAACTCACAACCCCTGGATAGACAGTCCACGTCGCTACTGACTGAGCTACCGGGGATCGGAAAAATAAAGATAAACAAACCTGTATAATAACACATTTTTGGACATTTCTAAATATATTCAGATTAAGGACGTTGTTTTCTTTCCAGCACTTGTTCCGATTCCGAGATGTAAATATCCAAGGAGAGCTCGCATGACGGACAACAATCGGAACTATCTCGGACCAGGGAGTATCGATTTTCCTTAAGCGAATCGTTTAAAGATTGAAGGGTTATAAATCCTGAATAGGGGCCCGATTGATGCAAATCATGATTTAATTATTGTTTTTTGTTTTATTGGGGTTAAACGCCGTTTTAAACGTTATTTCAGTTATATCAGTGATAGTCCACTTTTGGCGGTTTATTACTCCTGAATAGGAGGTCAAGTGATGCAAACCATAACTTTAATGATTGCATTTATTGGGGTTTTACGCCGTTTGTAACGTTATTTCACATATAGAACGGCAACAGTTCACTTATGCATGATGCCTGCGTAGCAAAGGTTAAGATATATCAAATGTACGTTATCCTACGTAAACCTACATCCAGGACATTGCGACCTACGGAGTTTCACAACCAAGAAAGATCCAGATCAGCCTGCAGATCGAAAGCTTTCCTGTTCCTTATCTAACCGTAAAGTAACCTGGTCAGTGCAAACATTCTGGAGAATGGAGTTCAGTTGTACACAGTATGTACTTCGATCAGAATAGCATTAATTGTAAGACCTCCACCCGCCGGTTTTTGAGAAGCGTGACTATAATGATACCTACTTAACCTACTTACGCCTGCCGCTGAAAGACTGCCAGCGACTGCTCCAACTACAGTGCCCGCTAGAGCTGCCATGCCAATCATGTTTCCCGCTACGGCCGCAGTACCATTTATTGCACCTCCCGCTAATCCTCCAGTGGTAGAAACGGCTACACCTGTAGCGACAGGGAACTTGTTGAAGGCCACTGCCGATCCCCCAGCCACTCCAACTGTTACACCGATAGTAGCTCCGGCCCATGCAGCCGGACCGCCGGTGACGACAACAGCTATTGCTGCTGCAGTGATAAGAACCATTTTTCCTGGTAAAATAAAAAGCACTACTAAGGTCTTTCGACATCGTATACACCGTATACACCGTATACACCATTCATGAAAGTGAGTGTAAGGAACGACAACTCTGCGAAGGAGAATGCGTATACACGTGTGTCGGAGTGAGGCAATTAGGGCCACAACTCCAACACTTTTGTTACAACTATGGCGTCTGAACACATAGACGGACAGTAAAAGATCTAGTGAGACAGTATGTATTCACAGGCTAAGCTGAAACTACTTATACACAGTTTTCTTTTCGCACAAGCAGTAAACAAAAACAAAATTCACAGGATGTTGTTCAAACGAATGTGAACTAATCATTTGATCCGTGATCGAAGAACTTGGAGTATTTGTGAAAAGTATAGAGTTGTTAAACCCTTCCCCATATATAGACGCTTTCTGACACATCTGCAACAGAAGTCTTTTGAAAACATTATGACAAAAAAAGAAATTGCTCAAAACAAGATGTTTTTAACCTTTTTCAGTAAATATACCCTCATTTATAGGGATTTTCTATAGTTTTGTCCATACGTTTCCAAAGTTGTCTGCTGCAGAATTGCTGTATGTGGGAAAGGGTTAAACCTCTTTAGAGAAACAGCTGACGCAGGCAAAGACATTCGGCTGTTTTAGAGAGTTATTTCCTTTAACAGGCTAATTCTTTCCGTGACAAGAAGACTGAAGCAACATTGAAAACATTGTTCCAAAACTGCTTTTAAATCCAACCCAAAATATCTTGTTTTTTGGTCCAGACTTTCATTTCATTCTCTTGAGAAAACGTTAAATTCTTTCACTGTTAAATGCAATTAAAGGCTTTTGCAAAGAATGCCGATGCATGTGAGACAGCTCGAGAATCTGCATTCCTAGCCACTTTAAATTCTACCAAATGTCCTGTCCAATTTTCAACATAGAAGAGTCGACGTTGTGAAAGTAGGCAGTGAAAGAGTTAAACGGTTGCTCTTACGAGTGTTCCACAGAGAGGTAAGACTAAAGATGAGCCGTCCCGCGAGAAAACCAACTATGTGGACTCAGCGTAAAGTATCGACCCTGATCAGCCTAAGTATGCCGTGCAGGCTAACCCGGACAGACACTCTTCGCCTCCTGTGGATTTTCTGTTTCAGGCGTCATTACTCTATACCTCTATCCCCTGAGACTGAATGTGTTGGCCCGGATTAGCCTGCGCGGAATGCGCAGGCTGATCTGGGTCTATACATTGCGCATATTCAATAATGTTGGTTTTCTAGTGGAACGGCTCAGATGACGATCAGTCTGTGAATCCATTAATATTATTATCTGATCCTTTTTTACACTGTGTTAATCTCAAACTCCGTGAAAGATGCTGTGACAAATAGCTGTTCAGTGCAGATCCAGATCACGCTGTGTGAATGCGCAGGGCTTTATATAGTTAAGTTACAAGACGAATTGTGATGCTAAGCATCAAAGACGCCGCGCATGCATTTAAAGCATGACTTAAAGGGAAGCAGATGCAGTTCAATACATTTAAATAACCTGTGCAAACGGACAGGATGTAAATATTTTGAACAAGAAGGCCAAATGTACCTTTATCTTAAACAAGAAGGCCAAGATGTTCCTTTATTGCTCACCTGGATACCATAGTCTATAATAAAATGTTATCAAGAGCAAAAAGGGTCCATTTTGACGTAGGGATTATACACTTTATATGCTAGGATCTATGTGATATTCAGCATGTAAAGTTTAGTCTTCAAACCATTTGGTTTACCGTTTGCTTAACATTGACTGCAACAATAAAGTGTCATACAAGCTGAAGTTTCTTAATTTTAAATCTGCTCTTACTAGATCAATTAGATAAACAAAAAACATAGATACTGAAATAGTAACAGATATTAACTTAAGTGTTAATGCCTCTAGTTATAAGTTAAGTGTGACACAAGCTTTGGAAGGAGAGAGGGAAGTCTATTCTCCTTCAAGTTGAGCAGAAGTATGATAACAAAAGACGAGAGTATATAAACAAAAAATACAAATAATTCTAACGAGTTTAAAGATATTTAATATCAAAGTTAAGCATTTATGAAATTAAAAGAAAAAGTTCTCTTGTATAGTCAACATATAGCAAGAATACAATGGTCTGAATGAATAACTGTATGGGGAGGAACGTTTTAAGTTTAGTAATACAACAGAAATAAATAGGAAAAAATATCACCCGAATCTTTTTTCTGAGCTTTGATGAATCGAGTCGTCAGAGCAGTAAACCAAACAATTTAAAAAGCGTGGCCTAGTGAAATCCGTAAACCAACTCATAAAAAAAGCTTAGCCTAGTTAGTTGGGGAACAGTTATTAAAAACAATTTAAATGTGTCTAAAGTTTTGTAATAACGGTAAACGATGTACATATTTTGTATCTTGTTTGTTCTTAAATCAGTTAATACAATTTATTCAATCATAAAGGCTGTTTTTTCAAACATATTACAGAGTTTTTCTTTACAATAATATATGTTGGTTTCTCCCTTTTCGATAACGTCACCCCATGGTACAAAATTAAAACCTATCCCATACTGACGCCGCGCTTCCACGCGGCGTCAATGAATAACTCGTACGAGTTGTCACTCTTTGGGTGTGTAACATTTAATGAGTGATTGATTGTTTAGTTTTTAACACCGCTCTCAACCATTTTTCCGTTGGATCACGGCGTTTTGTTGGTAAGTTACTAGTACTACACTACTGGTCCATTTATCGTGACTCCAGCCAGTCAGTTGTAATGCTAACCACGCAACCATGAGCGCCAAGGAGGGCAGCCTTTATTACCAATTTTAAAGTATTTAATATGATACGGCCGGGGATCGAACCCGCGACCTCCCGCACTCGATGCGGACGTTCTACCCTTACACCACCGACGCGGTAGGGTGTGTTACAAAATAAGCCAAAAATTCCTACCATAGGGTATGTTTGACCGGTGAAGATAAAGATCTGGATGCACACCCATGGTGTCACTGATCTAAATTCACTCTCACTCCTTTCAGATTTTTCTTGAAACCTTCTGTGTCTAATTGTCAAAAAGTGTAGGACCAGATCAACATGTATACGCATGCGCGCAATCATATATGAATCCACACTGGTCGCAAATTCACGGCGATTTGTTTTCCTAGAGCAAGACCCACGTGTAAAGTTAATAATAATACTTAAATGGAACCAAACACTCTTTCGAACAATAGTTAAACGTGTTCCCATTTCTGACAAATGAGTCGTTTCGAGAGAAAACAAACTTCATGGATTCTGCTAAATGTATGGAACCAGATCAGCCTGCGCAGTCCGCGCAGGCTGATCCAGGCCGACACATTCTGTCTCATGGGGATAGAGGTATAGAGTAATGATTCATGAAAGAAAATCCACAGGAGGCGAAAAGTGTCTGTCCGGGTTAGCCTGCGCGGCATGCTTCGGCTGATCAGGATCGATACTTTACGCAGAGTCCACGATGTTGGTTTTCTCGTAATTCGGCTATAAATCTCTGGACAAAAGAAAAGATAGTTTTGGGATGGATTGGAAAGCATTGCGTTTTACCTTTATTAATATATATATTATTTTTTTAAAGTAATAAAATAATTCAATGTAACAATCTGATACGGACATCTGACGCCAATGTACATGAACAGCAGACACATTTTCAAAACATGGGTAAAGGCGGACAAACCAAGTTGAACGGCGTGTAACATATTACCTATTGGGAGCAATTTCTTCTTTACTAACCAGTTCCCGCTTACATATAAATCTGCAGTAGGCTACCTTTGAATACATGTGAGTATAAAAAGAAGTGAACGTTTTCAATAAATAATACTTAAATTTAAAGAGATTTTCCATATTTTTGCCTTTTCCCCCCAATATGTTCAAGTAGTCGTCTGCTTCATTAATGTGTATGTTTGAAAGGGTTAACCTCTAGCAATGCTCTAGAGTAGATGGTACATATTATCTACATATACTTTAAAAGCAGACGACACTTACTTACACTATCATTACTATTGTGCGTTCAGTAAAGGTCACGTCAGCTAACGATAGCACAGCCACACACAATTAATGTTACTAAACACTAAATGTGAGTTGATAAATGAAGCATCCTTTTTTAAAATGTTTCAAACTTTCAACTTGCAGAGGAACAAACTTATTTGATTAAACCTAAATCCTCTAACCGGTTTATTGTAGTGTTAATATAATCATTTTCGGATTTTGCATCTTAATATTGAAAATAAATATGTTCAAACTACGCATCTAATCTCAGCTAACGTAGCAGTTCACTGAACACAATGTCGGTTTAAATTGTAAAATTAGGTTTAAAATAAATAATGCATTACCAACCTTATAATGCTGTAACAATCTTCACATTAATTCGATCTTTTAGTCTTAAGAGTTGGCTGCACACTGAGGCAAACAACAACTATGTTTGTACGTTCTCTGTTATTTATTTCATGGTTTCACGAATTCTACATTTTCCGAAAAATGAAAATCGGGCGATATTTGTTGATTTGGAATCCCAAATTGGGTTTTCCTGAGACGGTTGAGTCAACAGAATCCACTTTCGTTTTCGATTGCACCATCAGGTCAAAAATAAAGTTCAAGGATAACGTTTGTTCTAAAGAACTCTTAGCCAATTTTATAATTTGTTTGATGGGGTTTTACCTCATTTTCAACATTATTTCAGTTATATCACGGCTATACAGTTCACTTATTCATGATCCCTGGGTAAACAAACCAGTACTAGGCTAGGAAATGTGCCTTGCCCAAGGGCATTCCACCATGACAGTCGTGCCTCGACTTGGATCGAACCCGGGACGGGACGCCCAGTTTTCAAATCCCCGACACTTACCATACGACCAGGGAGGATTCCGCGAATGATATAAGTAACGGTCTACTTTAGTAACGGTCTACTTTAGTAACGGTCTACTTTAGTGACGGTCTACTTTAGTGACGGTCTACTTTAGTAACGGTCTACTTTAGTGACGGTCTACTTTAGTAACGGTCTACTTTAGTAACGGTCTACTTTAGTGACGGTCTACTTTAGTGACGGTCTACTTTAGTAACGGTCTACTTTAGTAACGGTCTACTTTAGTGACGGTCTACTTTAGTGACGGTCTACTTTAGTGACGGTCTACTTTAGTGACGGTCTACTTTAGTAACGGTCTACTTTAGTGACGGTCTACTTTAGTAACGGTCTACTTTTAAGTAATAAAAATACTGGTAAACACCGAGAAATAGGTTGATTGATTGGGATTTAACCCTTTCCCCCATACGACAATTCTGCAGCAGACGACTTTGAACGTATTTTGTCAGATGGATAACCTATGACTAAAAGTGGAAAACATTGTGACAAAAGGAGAAATTGCACGTTCTGTGCAATTTCTTCTTTTGTCACTATGTTTTCAAAACGCCGTCTGCTTTAACCCTTTCCCTCATACGACAATTCTGCAGCAGACGACTTTGAACATATTTTGTCAAAAAATAGAAAAATTGAATATATCACTAAAATTATCCAAAACGCTTAAACGTTGGGTGTTCCAAAGACGGTTATATCACAAAAGAAAACGACGAGTTAACCCTTTCCCACTTGCAGACGATTCTTTACGCATTAGCAGACGACTTTTGAAAACAGTGTGATGAGCAATTTCTCCTTTGGCCGCAATGTTTTCAACCTATTGAACAATTAAGCTATTTTTTATGGAGATTTTCCAGGCTTGTGTAACTATGTTTTTATAGTCGTTTACGGCATATGTGTTGTTTTTGGGAAAAGGTTAAGCGAAGAAGTTAATAACTTTGGACAAGATCACACCAAAACCGATCGTCGATGCTTTGCTAAATAGGACGATTTAGATCAGCCCGGACTTTCTCGAACTCTGTTTAAAATAATTACTTGTTCGCTACTATGAGTTGTTTGAATACGGGCGTCCCGGGTACGATCCCCAGTCATGTTGGTGTGACCATGGACAAGGCACATTTCATGGATAATGGATAAGTGAAATAATGTTTAAAATGGAGTATAACCAAAATTAAATTTGTTTGAGCAAGGATCATGGATTCTTCTGGAGTTTGTTTACGAATTGTATCGTTATCACCAAAGGTCATATGCATGGTGATAATGACTAATCGGAACTTTTAAGCCTTTCCCACATACAGCAAATCTGCAGTAGATGACTTTGAAAACATACTCACATAAATTAGGAAAATCTCTATAAAGGGAAGTATAATTATTAAAGGGAGTTGAAAACATTGTGGCAAATGGAGAAATTGCTCATTATGAGCAATTTATCCATCAGCGTCAGAAGTCGTCTATATGTGGGAAAGGGTTAAGCATGACAGGGTTTTCACAATTCTGTTCAGCAAAATTTCATGAAAATGAAACTAGAAACTAGAAATGCTAAAGCCTCGTTTTATACATTTATTCAGACAACTGCGCATTTATCTGAAGTGTTACGCGAGGAATTTTCCTGTGGAAATTCCGACTTTCATTTTCGATACATGACACCCCCTCGCTGGTGTAGTGGTAGTGGTAGAGTGACAGCCACATTGCTGTAGGTCGTCGGTTCGATCCCCGGCCGGGTCGTACCAAAGACTTAACACAAATAGTTGTAATGACTCTCCTCCTTCGCGCTCAGGGTTGCAGGGTTAGCATTACATAAGTACTGGTAACTAACCCAGTAAACGCTGTGATATATCTGAATAAATGAACCATAAGTACTGGTAACTAACCCAGTAAACGCTGTGATATATCTGAATAAATTATTGTAAGCGGCGTACAACACCAAATAATCGATCGATCGATCAATCAATCAATCAATCAATCAATCAATCAATCAATCAATCAATCAACCAATCAATCAATCAATCGACGTAGAAAACATTAATAAGGATTCAAAAGCTCTGAGCCGTAGGTTACACTAATACTCTATTGCAAATTGTGAAGGTTCCGTCATTCGTAGACTGGTATCAATCCCGACGTGAAAACACAAACTTTAAAAGCATATATCTTGGTAGTTACAGAATGTAAAAAAAAGTTAATTACATCAAAATGATACATTACTGTAGGGCTATTTAGTGATACAGTTTAAACTGAGCAAAGCGTTTTCCTTTAAGAATATTAACACAGAATATAAATTTGTTTACACTTTATCTAGACTGGAACCAGTCTCTTAAACATTTCCCACATACAACAAATCTTCAGCAGACGACTTCGAAAACGTATGGCAAAAACGTGAAAATTCTCAATAAATAAAAGTTTAATTATCAAATAAAGTTAAAACCATTGTGGCAATATCTCCATTTGCTACAATGTTTTGAATTAATGTAGTAACAATCTCTACAACACATGTGTAAACAATGCTTCCCCTCAAAATAGACGCATTTTGACTGCTCTGCAGCGGATGACTTTCGAAAAAGTGTGACAAAATGAGAAATTGCTCATCATGACCAATTTCTACATTTGCTAAAATGTATTTAACTCTCAGCATTTATTATGCTATTATTTACGTGAGTTTTGATATGTTTTGCCAATTTGTTTTCTAACACGTCTGTTATAGAGTTGTATGTGAAAAGGGGTTAACTCTAAAAGTCGTATGGTTTCCAACTGTTTTCTAAAAGTCGTATTTAGCGAAACGAGGGTTACATAATAGCACAACGCAATTTAGACCAGACACATTTTCTCTTGTTCTGGTCAGAGCCATGTTAATACAGTCCAACCTGTGTTTAAAGACCACCCATGGGACGAGAAAAAGTTGTCTTTGTTCACATGTGGTCTTTAATTACGGGGGTTATTTATGCAGAAAATGAGTTATTTTGAAATTAAAAGTGTGGTAGCTAAAGACAGGGAATTGCTAAACAAAGGTGGTCTTTAGCACAGGTTTGATTGTGCTGTATGTATCAGGGGCATAGCTTGGCAATAGTCAATGGGTAGGCCGTCTCGTGAGAAAATCAACATTGTGGACTCTGCGTAAAGTATCGACCCGGATCAGCCTAAGCATGCCACACAGGCGTACCCGGATATACACTTTTCGCCTCCTGTGGAGTTTCTGTTTTAGGAATCACTACTCTATCTATCCCACCCTTAGACGGAATGTGTCGGCCGGATTAGTCTGCGCGGACAGCGCAGGATGATCTGGTCGATACATTACGCAGATGTGTATCGCCGCAGCTGCATTTTTTGGCGTTTTTAGAACAAAAATGTGTAGGCACGTGCCTACAGTGCCTAATGGGAGCTACGCCCCTGTGTATATGTCTCGGTCCTGGCTAGTTACGATCAACACGAACCTGACAGCTTGGATAAATAGAGTCTGGACACGGGAACAGGTGCACGTTGGCGTTTCTGAACGTAGAATCAGATCAGCCTATCCATCGTGTTAGGACGATATTTGACTTCATATCATGGGCTTCATGCAAAACGGTTGTAACTACATCTTGTTACAAGATGTAGTTACAACCGTTGTGCATGAAGTCTCAGTTGTTCTAGAGTGTTCACTGACCCTTTTAGTCACGTGACAGCAATAGTTCAATCATTTGCGTATGCAGGAAAAATGCATATACAGTCAAACATTGGCTAAAGACGACCTTTGGTGAGCAATTTCCTGTCTATAGCAGCCATACTTTTAATTTCTCATTTACTCATCTTCTGCATAAATGAACCTGTTATTAAAGACCATATGTGAACAAAGACCATAATGTTCTCTTCCCATGAGTGGTCTTTAAACACAGGTTGGACTGTACATATGTATATATCTGAACATTTTGATGTATAAATTTGATAGCTGAAAATAGTGTGGAAAAAAAAAGGAGATACAGCTTACTATGAGCCATAACTCCTTTCCCCGCAGTGATTTCAAAAATTGTTTCAGCTAGAGACATCGTCAAACATCCCGGCCTTTATTTATGTTGTGCAGTATAACCATCCCCACTATCAGACGTGTTTACGTCGGGTTATTTTTAGATTGGAAAAACCCATTAGCCAACAGCAATTTATGTAGGTTTTCCATTTTCAGAATTTTGACAGTATTTCTCAGGAATTTCGTACTCTGTTCGCAATTTGCTTTCGACTGTTTCACTTCAATTGAGACACAGTAGCTGGAGACACAAGTATAGACTCTTTAAGGTAAGATATTTTTCGTATTTATTCTTTTCATATCTGTCAATTATTTCAATTTGATAAAACCACTCTGTGTATCTCATTGAATTTGAACTGGTGCACAACTATTGTTTGAATTTTAATGACTTATGTACGTATTGTTTTTTGTATGTCTTCTGTGTTTATCTATTTAATTATCTATTGGTATTTACGCCGTTTTCAACAACATTTAGTCATATCACGTCGCATTGTTGAACGGATTACCTACTAAAATAATTATGCACTGCTGTAAACGGAGACGACGATAAGATCTTATCCTTGTCACTGGGTACACACTTATTTTATTTCAAATATTCATCTGTTTGTAAAACAAAGGCTCACACATAGTAGGTTTCTCTCTCTCTCTCTCTCTCTCTCTCTCTCTCTCTCTCTCTCTCTCTCTCTCTCTCTCTCTCTCTCTCTCTCTCTCTCTCTCTCTCTCTCTTTTTTTTCCCCTCTCTCTCTCTCTCTCCCCCCCCCCCCCCTCTCTCTCTCTCTCTCTCTCTCTCTCTCTCTCTCTCTCTCTCTCTCTCTCTCTCTCTCTCTCTCTCTCAGTATTTTATGTAAACCCCTGTGACACGTCTAGGAAATCCTATTTGGGGATATAGCGCGGTTATTGCTGTAGTTATCTCTGTTGTTTATCAAGCCTTAATTTATGTTGTATATATATACTTAACCCTTTCCCTCATATAGACGCTTTCTGACGCATCTGCAGCAGACGGCTTTTTGAAAACATAGTAACGTGCAATTTCTCCTTTTGTCACAATGTTTTCCACTTTAAGTCATAGGTTATCCATTCAATTATAGAGATTTTTCATTATTTGACAAAATATGTTCAAAGTCGTCTGCTGCAGAATTGTCGTATGAGGGAAAAGGGTTAACCCTTTTCCACCCACAGAGGCTTTTTGACACAATAGCAGCAGACGACTTTTGATTTGATTTAGTTGTGTTTTACGGCACCGCAACATAATTTAGGTTTTATGGCGCCATGCCAGGAGAAAAGTTGCTGGATCCACATCTCATGTACATCGAGATAAAAATATGGGGTATGGATCCAGAAACTTAACACCTGCTGGAGAATCAGAGATGCAGATACTCCAGATTCACGTTACACCCTTTTTCAGGTTTTTGTCACTATGATTTCAAAGTCGTCTGCTGCAGATTTGTTGTATGTGGGAAAGGGATCTAGAGAATTCAGACTTGCGTCTTATGGTGACAGCGGAAACATCATTTGCAATTTTGAAAACATTGTAAATGCTCCACGAAGTTTCTAAATATGTTTATGTTTGAGCTCGAAATTAAAAGTAGTTTCACCTTTCTCGTTTGTTTGCGATGCAGACGATCGAGTTATTTAACCCTTTCCCCGATACGACAAATACTAAATAGTATGCTGCAGACGAAAAGACGAAAACAGACGGCAAAACAGTGAAAAACTTCCGTATTTGATAATTGCAATTTCACCCTTTGCTGTCGTCTGCTGCTGACGCGTCTTAAGGATTAAATGATGAATTGAAAGAATGGGTTTATCTCCGTTTTCAACATTTGTTCAGTCATATCACGGCGGAAGGTTCGCCTACCCATGGGTTTCCTGACTTTCTCACAACAGTTCTCCACACATCAATTTTGACACGCAACTAGTTGCTTTTTTTCATATAAGCCGTATGTCGGAAAGGGTTAACTTACCATATCAAGAACTGTGTATATGTATACTATGTTCCAGGTAATCTCGGATTAAAGATGACAATATTAACAGCAGGTACGTGTGGTTATATCATCACAGCTTCTGGGGCTGCCATTCCAGCCGCTGTAGGGAGCTTTGCCGGTGTACTGGTGACCGGCGCCAAACTCTGGATCCAAACAGACCCTGCAAAAGTAGCTCTTTCGACTGCAGTAGGTACGGGAATATCGTCGGGCGCCATCGCCGGAGCCATTACCGGTAAAGCATTCATCAGCGCCGCATCCGGGGCTTTAGCTGGGGGTATGTCGTCTGCTGCAGTAGGGTCTGTGTTTATCGGAACTCTAGCGGCAGCCGGATCGATCGCATCAAGTCCAATTGGTATGTTGACAATGGGTACCAGCTGTGATGGGAACGAGGTTAAATTTGATTGCTGGAAACCAGTAATACGCGATACGTCAGAGGAGCCATCCAGTGGGATGGTGCTAAGAGATTTGTTGACACATCGAATGTTGCCAAGGTTACAGTCACAGACGGAAGCTCGCTGCCGAAGATGGTCATCGAAAATGTCTGGAATGAGAAGTTCGAGATCGAATATGTGATGTTGAAAGACTCTGACGAATTGTATTGTCATGCTAATCGTATTAATTAACATTTGACCTAAATATTTTATCTTACTTACAATTTAAAGTCGACTGCTTTGGAAACGAGCAAATGAAAAAGAAAGACATTTAACTGCTTAGTCTGCACTTTGTCACCTTTTCCTAGAACGTTTTCGAAAGTCATCTGCTGAAGTGGTTATACAACTTGCTTGTATCGGATAAAGGGTTAATAATGTTGCCATAAAAGGCAAACATGCCCTCAACTTCAAGAAATAAACACCCACAAAACAAAAACACAAACTGACTTGTTTTCCGAATTTAAGGCTGGGTGGCAATGTGACGAAGTGAAACTTAACTATCCATCATCTAGTTAGTATCAAGACCATTGAGCATCCAGTCGAGTTCCTGGCTGCTACTTGTGTTAAGACCATTGGCCAACTTGTTACATATCGAGGGCTTGGTGTGAAACGGTTGTAACTAAAATTGGTATTTTTTGTACCAAGGTTAATCACCTCGCCATAAAAATCATTTTTCTTGGTAAACAATGGAAATTTAGGTGCCATTGCTCGCTCTGAGCAATGGCACCTAAATTTGCATTATTTACAAAGGGGTCAAAATTGCCCCTAAACCAGGGTTTTCAAAATAGGTTTTTAGTAACCGTTTCACGCCAAGCCCTCGATATGCTTGAATATTCATGGCGATGGTGTTGTTAAAATTGTAAATATTGTAGTCCAATACTAGAATGCACGAAAGTGCTCGGTGATCACGAGTTACTACAACCAAAACAAAAATGCCTATACTATCCCTTAATGTCATAATAAATGCAAAGGAATTATTCAATTCCGATTGTATTCTGCTTTAGTAATAACAATTATTTGTAAGGATAGTTCAGCCAGAGGATTAGAAAAAGGTACAAGTTGGATGTTGTGACCAGTATAGATCTAGACCAGCGTGTGCATCCGTACAGTCTGAACACATTCTACACTGTTCACATATTAATAATGTAGAATTTGTTAAGATGGATCGGGCGGACAGGTTGATGACCTTAAATTATACTGTTCAGATATGCCGACTTGCAACTTTTCTCCCGTACTTTTATGGAACTGAAAATGTACAGAAATAAGCTGACTGGGCAAGTATATAATGCAGCTAGGTAGCATTTTACCATCACACATGTGACTACGACATGATATAGTGATATGTTTATCCGATATAAGCGCTGTAACTCCTTCCCACACACATATATTTACAGCAGACGACAATTCATACATCTTGGCAACAATATGAACATTCTCTGTGAATGAATGTGATATATAGAGGATATTTGTTTGTTTTGAGTGGATATGGAATATATCTCATCGAGACGTGATACAATTGAATATTTTCACGAGCGCGTAGCGCGAGTGAAAATGTTTAAATTGTATCACTTCGAGTTGAAATATATTCCATATACACTCAAAACAAACAAATTTTCTTTTTATTTAATGACAAATTGATGAAAAACAAATAATATACCCATTATGTATTTCTTTATATATAACTTGTGTAGTATAACATGACCGAATACTAGGAAAATGACGTCACGTCAGCGGTTTGACGTCATAATGTTAGTCTCTTTGACGTCATTTATTCATATTCCACAGTGTGGAATAAGGATTTTATATTACACTCTGATAAACAGCAAATTCATTGGTTGTCATATAATAAAATTAATTATTATACCACACTTTTGGCTACAATGGTAAAATCCCATTACCCGAAAAAGAGATATTATGACTATCAGAAACATTTTCAACCTTTTTGACACGTGACCAAGCGAAAATTGACTGTCAGGTCATGTGACCGCAGTGATATTTTGAATGTCATATAAGGGCAAATAACTGCTTCAATATTTTAGCTAAATCATGACGTGATTGCCTCCCTTATACACATACAGCAGTGACGTCATACAGCATATAGCAGTAACGTCACTTAATTGTGTTCGGTATAATAAAATAAATATCATATGGCAGCATGTGTGACATTGATATTGTCAACCCTCGAAACAGAATGTCACCCTCGGCTTACGCCTCGGGTGACATTCTGCTCTCGGATTGACAATATCAATGTCACACATGCTGCCATATGATATTTATATAATAACAGTTGAAAGTCATTGTGACACAATCAGAAATTGCTCAAACTGATTAATTTTGAAGCGTCCCCCCAAGTAAATCTAATTAATTTTGAAACGTCCCCCAAGTAAATCCAGACAAGCAAAAGTATTTTAGAAAGTGTTAGAATTTGATCATAACGAGCGATTTCCCCATTACAAAATGTCTTCATAAATCGTAAAATGTCAGTAAGTTAACTTTCAGCGCCAATGGCAATATTGAGGATTGTGCAAACAATGCAGATTCAGGTGAGTCAGCTCGTAACGAGCTGTCTCACGAGCTGTCTCACCTGAAATCAGCATTGTTTGTCCTTTAATTATAAAAATATTCCAAAATTCTTATTACATGAACAATAGAATCGGCCGGATTTGAACATGGAAGAGTCAACTTTAAACAATTCGGCGCTGAAAGAGTTAAACTCTTAACCTTTGCAGACAAATTTGAAATCATTGTGGCAAGATAAAAAAAAAGTTCATAATAGGGTTAGGGTAAGGGTGAAATTTCGCGTTTTGCCAGAATTTTTTCCAATTACATACAATTATTAAAATGTCATGTTTTTCAAAACGAGCAATTTCTTCTTTTGCCACAATATTTTCAACTCTTTTCAGTAACTATACCTACATTTATAGAGTTTTTCCGTGTTTTTGTCTGGATGTTTTCAAAGTTGTCTGTTGCAGATTTGCTGTATGTGGGAAAGGGTTAATGACTTCGGAACAAACGTTGTTTGTAAGGTACATGTATCTGCTTTAACCTTTACCCACGTGCAACAAATCTGCAGCAGACAACTCTGAACATATGAAGCAAAATCTCTAATAATTGTAAATCAATTATTTAATACAGTAAAATCATTGTGGCTCATTATGGGCATTTTCTCCTTTTGTCACAATGTTTTCAAAATTTGTCTGGTGTAAGGGCGTCGGAAAGCGTCTGTACATGGGAATGGGTTGAAGTCGTTTATACATCCAGGGACGTAGATCTACGTCCCTGATACACCGGAAAATGGTCAACTAGATGTATATATTGTCAGGGACTACTAATATTAGTAGTCCCAGATATTGTGTTAAGATATAAGTACTTTGAATTATTATAAACAAAATAAAGAATGTGTTGTATTGAATGGTTGTGAGTGGTTTTTGGTGTGGTAAAAGTCCATTGATGTAACTAAAGAGTTGTTGAAATTAATTTGCTGACCCTGAATTCGACATAGGTGCATGGCACGCTATTTTTAAAAAAAGAATGCATACCCTTTTATATGATTCTTCTTCTTTGAACGTGTTTTTCTGATTTCTCGATAATTTGATAACCATCTTTTCCTCTGCTCATACCGGGGGTACCCACCGCACTGAACGTGCTTTGATTTCTCATTTAAAACTAACGCCCATCCTTCTCCTAAATATTGCTGCAATATTCAACCATGTTACCATCTATCATCGTAATTTTTCTTTGTATTCATTTTTCAACGGTAGACGAACGTAATATAACGAGTCAGAGTTTCATTGAAACGAAGTAGTAATCTACAATAACATTTTACATGTATATTTATAGCACATGCATTTCGATCGGCTATCTACGGAAAGATCCGAAGAATCGAGTTATCAAACAATCTATTTATAGCACATGCATTTTATAGGAAACGGCTATCTACGGAAAGATCCGAATCCAAATAAACGGATCAGGCCGAAACGATTAGTGTCACACTATTGAAAACATATTTATCCAAAAACAAAACGACACGAGTTTAGGCAAGCAATTAAGAATTACAAAGATAATGAAAATATTAGATAATCTACATTAAGAAATATGACGATAGAATAAGTCGTAAGGTTGAATTGTGCGCATTATTATCTTTAAGTATGAAAACTATAGAAACCTATTTTATAGTAATTGAAGCGAATTTTATAATCAAATTTAAACGTGTACAAATCATACTTACCTGGTACAGGAGATACCTTGATCATCAAGGAGGTTCTCCCAGGACGAGGCCCTTCCATTGCACTTCGGTTGGGCTGACGCTTGCGATAGTCACAAATGTTGATTACTCGGGTACGTAATTTTTTCGTGTAGGGGTCTGCGTTCGCGCTAACCCCTGTAACAATAAACACATACTACATCTAAATCATGTAACACTTCTGATCTTTCCCTTATGTTTCGCTTCAAACCGTATCTTAAACCTACGGAAAATCTCAAACAAACAAATATCAGTCCTTTGCTGATCCTCTTTCGAATTATTAAAATTTTAAATTATATTTAGAACTTTGGTAGTTGTGGTATCAGAAAGGTATATATCAAAGATACATCAGAAAAGGAGCAAATTGACAACACTTTAAATTATACTCCCACGAAAATGCTTGTCTGATTTTAATTTTTTTTAGCAGAAATGTTTCTTTAGTGACCATCTACATAGTTATTCAAGCCATGTTAATTGGTGCGAAAATATAGCCACCGGTCGGCATCAGAAAAAGGTTATATTTACGAAAACTTTAAACTTCTTTATATAATAGATTGTTTTATTATTATTATTAGCGTCAGGCCCATATGAAATGCAGTGACCAATTGTATTGCGTAGGACAACAAAGTGACTATAGATGTAGAGCATCGAAAGTTGCGTTCTAACTAGTTATACGACAAGCGAATTCTGTTTTAAATGTTTATTTCATTCGTTGATAACCCCTGGGTTACGAGGCCGGCGCCTCATCGCTCTGATCCACTGAATAAATGACCCAGTCGCATGAACAAAATGTTTTTGCTAACAGTATAGATCCAGATCAATCTGTGCATCCGCACACTTTTATATACACTGTTCACAGGTTACTGACACACGCTTGTCAGACGATTCGTTCAACGTGTGTAGAATCTAATAAGATTGAACACGAGAGGACATGATTATTTAAACCTACACTTTTCCATATTATTTTCATCATGTAGTGGCTTAAAGACCTGAGTCATCGAACAATCTATTTATAGCATTTACGGAAAGATCCGATTGTGTAGTGGTAGTGGTAGAGTGACAGCCACATTGCTGAAGGTCGTGGGTTCGATCCTCGGCCGGGTCATACCAAAGTCAAAATGGTAGTAATGACTCTCCTACTTCAGGGTTGCGGAGTTAGCATTAAGACTGACTGACTGGTGTCAGGATAAATGAACCAACAATAGGTACTGGTAACTAACCTAGGAAAAGCCGTGTTATAACTGAACAATTATCTTAAACGGCGAAAATCATTAAAGACGTAGAACTTTTCAAATCCTTATTTATGTATAAGGATTTGACAACTCGGAGCCGAAGGTTACACTTATACTGTATTGCAAAGTGTAAAGGTTCCATCGAGGACTTTTCGTAGACTGGTATCAATCCCGAAAGTTAAGAATATTAACACAGAATTAATGTGTTAACACTTTATCTAGACTGCAACCAGTCTCGTAACCCTTTTTATACATACAACACATCTTCAGCAGACGACGTCGAAAAGGTATTAAATACTAAACAATTAACATTGTAAAGTGAAAAGCAATCATCACTTTATATGCAAAAATATACACAGTAAATATAAGAAGTGATCATTTTGTGGAACGAAGGGAAGTCACTGCGAATAATATGATTTTCATTTGACTTTATTATTTACGAACATCCAGAACTGTTGCTGCTGCTGCGCGACTTCCTACTCGAACCATTACCTTGAACGGACCTTTCTTTGTTTCCCTGCTAAATCCAGCAATCACTCGAACACGTCGATAACTCGGAGTAATTAATGGGTCCCTATTGAGTTCGAGTTATCGCGAGTCCACTGTACGTGTATAGTACACGAGACACACTTTGTGAGTGAGGGTCTTGCTACAATTGCGAATGGAACACCAAGCATGCGAGTCTTAACATAGTCTTTTCTGTCTTAGGATATGCTATATATATATTGACGTTGATGTATATTCTGACGAAAACCTAGAAGTGTAGCCCTAATACTTTTACGCCATAATAATTAAGTTCCATCAAATGATAAATAGTCTGCAATTTAGTTAAAGTATTTATTGTATTGAAATACAAACAAACATGTTATAATTGTATTAAAAAATTCTTAGCAATACACAGTCGACTGCATATGGCCTAATATGTTTAAACAATATAAATATAAAACAGAGTCTGTAATAACAGTATTTAAACGTTTCCCTACACGTGTACATGATTGAAAACGTTTCCCTACTCGTGTTCATGATTGAAAACGTTTCCCTACACGTGTACATGATTGAAAACGTTTCCCTACACGTGTACATGATTGAAAACGTTTCCCTACACGTGTACATGATTGAAAACGTGTTCCTACACGTGTACAAGACGGCTTATTAGTGTTTGTTTCAGATTCATCGTTGAACGGTCTAGCGTTGCAGGCCACTACTCCAGTCTCTACAAACAAAACGTAGTCTATTTCAAAACTCTCGTTCCAAATGTTTTCAAGCACAATCCGGGGTAGTTCGGGTACCAGCCCTTCGTTCATTGTAACCTTGGCAACATGCGGATGACTGACCACATCCTTCATCAACATCCCGTTGGATGGTTCCTCTGACGTGTCGTGTAGGACTGGTTTCCAGCAATCGTATGTAACGCCGCTCCCATCTGAATTCAGACTTGTTCCCAAAGCCAATAAACCCCAGCCTCCCCTACCGCTCACAAATGTCACTGCAAGCAAAACTTGAGGTACAAGTGGTAAAGTTGGCGATGTGAAAATGGGCGAATTTTGCCATCGCTAACATTTCCGTAGGTACAACAATCAATCAATTCGTTAAAGACTGTGATCCAGAGTATAAAACTGGAAAAGCCTCACACCTCCTACGCACAACACTATATATACAACCAGAGCGTTCTACAATTGAAAATGGTTGAACAAAAAATGATAAATGGAGATAATTTTCAGTTATGATCCTTGTATTGTTTTCATTATCCTGAGCATGAGGTATTATAGTTGCAACTTCATAGTGAATATGCCAAACCGAAACAAAGCTATGAGCGTAACGGAAAGATGACGGGGTTAACTTTGTGTCTCCTCCCTAGCTGTAATTTGATCCTTAATACCATTTATTACAATATCTCCGAAGGGCGCATAACGTGACCTACATATGAGCCGTCCCGCGAGAAAACCAACATTGTGGACTCTGCATAAAGTATCGACACGGATTAGCCTAAGCATGCAGCACAGGCTTACCCGGATAGACACTTTTCGCCTCCTGTTGATTTTCTGTTTCAGGAATCATTACTCTATACCTCTATCCCCCTGAGACGGAATGGGTCGGCCCGGACCAGTCTGCGCGGACTGCACAGGCTGATCTGGGTCGATACATTACGCAGAGGCCATAATGTTGGTTTTCTCGCGGGCGCTCAATTATGCAAATAATGATAATTAATAGATTGATTGATTGGGGCTTAACGCCATTTAAAGCTTTTTTCAGTCAGTTCACAGCGGCCAGTTCACATTTTCATGTGTTTCCGGGTTTTCGCATAACCAGTACTCCACACAACCGACTTTCCAAGCGACTGGTTGCTTGTCCACATATACTGGTAGCCCATTGGTGGAAGACGAAAGATGCTTCCCACAGTGATTGATGTCAAATGTCGGAAAGAATGTTGGCCGGGCTTGGATTCGAACTCACAACCCCTGGATAGACAGTCCACGTCGCTACTGACTGAGCTACCGGGGCTCGGGAAAATAAAGATAAACAAACCTGTATAATAACACATTTTTGGACCAAAAAAAAGGTCCGAAAATCAGTTTAGACGCTTGCGTTCTTGAACATTTCTAAATATATTCAGATTAAGGATGTAGTTTTCTTTCCAGCACTTGTTCCGATTCCGAGATGTAAATATCCAAGGAGAGCTCGCATGACGGACAACAATCGGAACTATCTCGAACCAGGGAGTATCGATTTTCCTTAAGCGAGTCGTTTAAAGATTGAAGGGTTATAAATCCTGAATAGGGGCCCGATTGATGCAAATCATGATTTAATTATTGTTTTTTGTTTTATTGGGGTTAAACGCCGTTTTAAACGTTATTTCAGTTATATCAGTGATAGTCCACTTTTGGCGGTTTATTACTCCTGAATAGGAGGTCAAGTGATGCAAACCATAACTTTAATGATTGCATTTATTGGGGTTTTACGCCGTTTTTAACGTTATTTCACATATAGAACGGCAACAGTTCACTCATGCATGATCCCTGCGTAGCAAAGGTTAAGATATATCAAATGTACGTTATCCTACGTAAACCTACATCCAGGACATTGCGACCTACGGAGTTTCACAACCAAGAAACCAGCCTGCAGCTCGGAAGCCTTCCTGTTCCTTATCTAACCGTAAAGTAACCTGGTCAGTGCAAACATACTGGAGAATGGAGTTCAGTAGTACACAGTATGTACTTCGATCAGAATAGTATTAATTGTAAGACCTCCACCCGCCGGTTTTTGAGAAGCGTGACTATAATGATACCTACTTAACATTCTTACGCTACCGCTGAAAGACACCCAGCGACTGCTCCAACTCCAGTGCCGCTAGAACTGCCATGCCAATCATGTTTCCCGTTACGGCCCCAGTACCAAGTATTGCACCTCCCGCTAATCCTCCAGTGGTAGAAGCGGCTACACCTACAGCGGCAGTGATCGTGCGGCAGGCCACTGCCATTCCCCCAGACACTCTAGCTGTTACACCGATAGTAGCTCCGGCTAATGCAGCCGCACCGCCGGTGACGACAACAGCTATTGCTGCTGCAGTGGTAACAACCATTTTTTCTGGTAAAATAAAAAGCACTACTAAGGTCTTTCGACATCGTATACACCGTATACACCACTCATGAAAGTGATTGTAAGGAACGACAACTCTGCGAAGGAGAATGCGTATACACGTGTGTCGGAGTAAGGCAATTAGGGCACAGCTCCAACAATTTTGTTACAACTATGGCGTCTGAACACATAGACGAACAGTAAAAGATCTAGTGAGACAGTATTTATTCACAGGCTAAGCTGAAACTACTTATACACAGTTTTCTTTTCGCACAAGCAGTAAACAAAAACAAAATTCACAGGATGTGTTCAAACGAATGTGAACTAATCATTTGATCCGTGATCGCAGAACTTGGAAATAGGGTATTTGTGAAAAGTATAGAGTTGTTAAACCCTTCCCCATATATAGACGCTTTCTGACACATCTGCAACAGAAGTCTTTTGAAAACATTGTAACAAAAAAAGAAATTGCTCAAAACAAGATGTTTTCAACCTTTTTCAGTAAATATACCCTCATTTATAGGGATTTTCTATAGTTTTGTCCATACGTTTCCAAAGTTGTCTGCTGCAGAATCACCCGAATCTTTTTTCTGAGCTTTGATGATTCAAGTCGTCAGAGCAGTAAACAAACAATTTAAAAAGCGTGACCTAGTGAAATCCGTAAACCAACTCATTAAAAAGCTTAGTCTAGTTAGTTGGGGAACAGTTATTAAACAGAATTTAAATGTGTCTAAAGTTTTGTAATAACGGTAAACGATGTACATATTTTGTATCTTGTTTGTTCTTAAATCAGTTAATACATTTTATTCAATCATAAAGGCTGTTTTTTCAAACATATTACAGAGTTTACCTAAGTAAACTTACTAACAACAACTATGTTTTTACATTCTCTGTTATCTATTTCACGGTTTCCCCGAATTCGATATGTTCCGAAAAATGAATCAGGCGATGTGATTTGGAATCCCAAATTGGATTTTCCAAGTTCTGTTCATCAACAGAATCCACTTTCGTTTTTCGATTGCAACATCAGGTCAATTATAGAAGTCAAGGATAATATCTGTTCTGAAGAACACTTAGCAAATTATTTAAGCAACGGTTTAATGATTGATTGAGGTTTAACGCCGTTTCAACAACTTTTTGGTTTAAATTGTCTAATTAGGTTTAAAATGAATACAAAAATGAATACAATAAATAATGCATTACCTACCTTATAATGCTGTAACAATCTTCAAATTAATTCGGTCTTTTAGTCCGAAGAGTTGGCTGCACACTAAGGAAACTATATCCAACAACTATGTTTTTACATTCTCTGTTATCTAGTTCACGGTTTTCCCCAAATTCGACATTTTCCGAAAAATAATCGGACGATGTGATTTGGAATCCCAAATTGGATTTTCCTGGTTCTGTTTAGTCAACAGAATCCACTTTCATTTTCGATTGCAACATCAGGTCAATTATAGAAGTCAAGGATAACATCTGTTCTGAAGAACTCTTAGCAAATTATTTAAGCAACGGTTTACTGATTGATTTGGGTTTAACGCCGTTTTCGACAAACTTTTCACTCATATCACGACGACCAGTTCACCTACTCGTGTGTTTCCTGGGTTTTCTCACACCAGTTTTCTACACAACATACTTTCCAAGCAACTGGCTGCTTTTCCATTAAATTAAAGTATTATGATAAAAGAGAAATGTCTAGTTTAAGCCAATGTCACATATTTCAACAAGACTTTCAAAAATCAGACGTTGCAAAGTTGTCAAATGTTTTCCGTTTAAGGGGGAAAAATGCGCCTTTGAAGACGTTGTGAGAACGTAATATATCGAATTATTTACCCTTCTTTTTCTTAGATTTTCAATAACTCAATTAGAAGACCAAAAGATTCCTTGTTCAATATAAAATTATTCACGCGGACATATTTAGTTGTGCAACAATAATTGTGGTAAAAGAAGAAATTAGTCAAAATACCAGAGATATAACCATATCCTTGGGATCTAGAAGTACCCGGTTCAAATCCTAATTATTGCAAGTAGCATTCTTTGCAACCTAAAGAAGATAGCCTGAAAATGCATCTGAAATTACAGAACGCATCAAACAAGTGATTGAGATTAGAAGTAAATAAATGTGAGCAAGATCACACCAAGACCTTCGAGACTTTGCAAAATTGGACGATTCGTGAGCTGATTATTCTAAGAAGTCATTCTAATGATTTTTGCTTACAACCATGTCGGTACATTCTCTGTTATCTAGTTCACAAGATCGACAGAATGAATATGAGCCGTCAGGCTAGGAAAACCAACATTGTGGACTATGCGTAAAGTATCGACCTAATCATATTATGGCGGTCTTCTAAAGACGAGTTTATCACACAATATAACGAGGAGATAACCCTTTTTATCATGCAATGAGCAGATTACGTGACGTATAACAATGGTACAGTAAAACCTTTTGTTTACATGTCTACTGGTATGATAAACTTTTATCTTTATCAGTCTACTTATATTTAGAAATGACGTAAATCGCTAAAACTACTTTTGCTGAAAATATAAATGAGCCGTTCCATCAGAAAACTATCGAACCGGATCAGCCTCAGCATGCCGCGCAGGCAAACCCGACAGACACGTTTCGCCTCTGTTTCAGGAATCATTGCTCAATACCTCTATCCCCCTGAGACGGAATGTGTCGGATCGGATTAGCCTGCGCAGGCTGATCTGTTCGATACATTACGCAGAATCCATAATGTTGGTTTTTATCGTGGAACGGCTCAATTATGTTGATAGTATAGCAGTCAAAGCAATGAACAAACATAACATAACAATCAGAAATAAAGTTATTATTGTTTCAATTACATTTCAACACATTTTACAATGCAAATACAAATCGAAAAGAATATCGTATATAAATCACACGGAATCTGCATGTTCAGTCTTACTTGATGACCTGTCTTTCTTCGTTGAAGATGTAGCATACATAGACCTGTTTATTCTCACGTGATCAGTTCATAGGTAACCTTGTTTAAATACAATCTGAAGCGAGTAATGTCCTATAATGAAAAGCATATATATGTTTCCACAAGTAATTTTAATACACTTAAATGACTCCACGTTAAACGACAAATGTTTAATTTCTATCGTCAGGTATATAGGGTAATCTAAAAATAGCGGCAATGTATACAAAAACATCAGGAATGAAACGCATTTTTGGGGGATTGACCTTAATCTATATCTAAACGTAAATCAGTCATGGAAGAAAGGTTGAATACTACTCTCGGATGTTTTAACTTAATAAATATAATGGTTTCTTGCACTTACCACCGGTTTTTGTAACAGTTTTCGTGGTTTTTACCCTTTACAGCCCCATTGATAATCCATGATGCGTAAAATCGGAAGTGCAGCCCGCAGTGAATTTCAAGGTCAGTATTATGCACGGAACACATCCGAAATTTCACACTTTTCCCGGACTTTTATTTAATAACCACATAATTTCACAACATGTCACAAGAAGCTTTGCAGTTGGCGTTAGCGGGTCACAACATAATTGTTACTGGACAGTGTGGCACAGGAAAGACATATCTCTTGAAGTAAGCTACTTAATACCATGTCAATGGTTTAATAAGTATATATAGCACAAGAATCGAAATTCTATCAATAAAAGATAATGTCAGTTTGTTTTCCACATTTGAGTTACGGATATCGACCCAAATCTCTAAATGGTGTCAATCAGACTGTTGATCATTAAAATATGATATTGCGCCATGTCATGTTAACTCTTAAACTAAAATAATTATATTCGCCAAGATCTCTTTTTTTTCATTATTGCATTTGTTTCGAACTGTATTAAGTGCACAAGGTACTGATGCACTGAAAAATGATGTACTTTTCCCTGAATTGCGCTTATTAGAGACACTACATTGTCCTAAAATAATTGCTGTATTGGATGGTCCATACTGCTTGAGTGTAGGGTTAGAATTTAACCCATTTCGTATGCCTCTTTGCTGCCCAAACAAATTTTCTATTATATCAGAGCTGAAATATCCTAGGTTAATACTGTTGCCTTTTCCCAACATTAATTCGCATAACGAAATGAATCCAGCAACAGAAGAATTAATATCGTCTCTGGTCTCATGTGTTATTAAATTTGTTTGAAACTATATAAAGTACACCTGTAATATTTTTTTTCCCAATCATTAAATCTTTTTAAAGTATTATTCAGGGATTCAAATCTACTCTCACAGATGGAAAAAATTGGCTGTAGTAAACGTTTGGATGGTAAAACAAGCACTCCTGATTTTTTTAAATATTCGTACCTCTGGGTGATCTCAAATACAGAGCAAGACAAACACTATAACTTGTGGATCCCACCTCCGCTGATGTACCTCTAAATAAGACAAGAACTACCAAGTCTCAAAATTAATAACAGGAAAAACCCCTTCATTTGTTGCAATATTCACATAAAACAGATATGCTTGGTCAACCCTAAATCTCAAGTTTCATACAGCCACATTTAAAATTACATTGTCATTGTATTTGGATTAAACGTGTTTGCTGTAAATGAAATTAAAAAAGGGAATCTGGACCAGGTATAACATGTTAATTCTTTTAGTTGAAAGAAGATACTTTTAATTGGTCTAGGAAATATATTGCTAAAATGAATTGGTATACTTTCTGGCAATGAAACAAAGAAACTTTTTGATGGAATAAATGCACAAACTAACCTGATGAAGTGATGTAGCATATACATCTAGATTTTCTGTTACCATATATATGCCCCTGCTCACAATGGTGTCAAATTGACTGATTTGCAGCTTTGCAGACTTATCTATTATTCAACAGGGTCTGGGAGGGGATATAGCATTTTGTTTTTCCATATTTTTGGGTCTGTCAGTTCTTCCATCACCCCTTTAAAGGTCCATAATTAAGACACTGTAAGTCATACAGGATTGATATTTCTGTCATTCTGTTGTTTGCAACTGCTCAAACTCCTAGTTTGGGACTTGATTAACTTTGATTGAAAAATAAATGTTTTATTTTATTTCAGGACCGCAAAATATATTGGTTCATACAAATGCAGCTAAGACATTGGTACTAAAAGAGGGATCTCATATCATATTGATAAGAAACATTAGTGAAGGATTATTTAATGAAGCAAGAGGCATTGTACAACCACTGAAAAAAGACAGTCCCCCTGTTATTAACATAAATGGGAAAATAATAACTGTAACAACTTATAAATTTGACGTGTATGATATGCAAAGAAACAAAGTGCTTGCCTCACGTATGCAATATCCAATTATGTTGGCATTTGACATGACTGTTCATAGAGCCCAGGGTCAGACTCTTCAATATGTTGATGTGGATTATTATTCCTTTTTTGCTGCTGGGCAGATGGGTTTTGCAGTTTGGAGAGTTGAATCTAAAGCTGGTTTGCGAGTTCTAAACTTTAATAGAGGCGCAGCAACATTAAAACACCCTTCTTGTGTATATGATTTTTAAAATTCCAGTAATATGAAAATGTTCAAAGAGCCTTTGGATGACTTGTCTTGCTGCAAAACAAACGCTACAACAACACAAAGTTCTATTGTACTACCTTCAACATCAGATCTTGTTAATGATATACCTGAAGACAATGAAAATGACGTTGAAATTGAACTGGATCTGCCAACACTTCAACATCCATATGAAATACAAGACTTCCTATTGGTTAATGAAAAGAGTTCTTTCTTGTCTTGTGTTCCTGCTAATTTTTATACGTCACCTGCGTTTTTAATACATGTGAACTATTTATATTTTAAAGTGAATGAACTGACTTTAAATCCATTTACAAAAAGAACAACACAACAGTGGAATTTGACCTATGCTGATTTGAATACTTTTTTAACCAGCAATGAACACAGCAGATCATGTCAAAACTTTTTAAGGCACATAACTTGAATAAACATCAAAACAAGTTATCTACTAAATTGATGTTTTGGTTATTCTGTGCTCAGGAAGATTGGCAAAACTTCAAAGAAGAGTAACATTGCCCATACATTGGACTATACAAAACATGCTATGCTGAAAATATTTAGGATTGAGGAGAGTGAAGCACCTCACAATTCAAGCATGTCCGAAATAGAAAGAAAACAAGGGGCTTCAAGAGGTTTGACCATTGTTAATGATGATGTGTTTATTTTTTATTAAATTGAATGGTGTTGTTCAGCACAAATGTACATTTGAACATGTTCACATACATGCACACAGAACATTTCGTTTTTGTAGGAATAGTATTGATTCTGACATTGAAATTATAGATTGTTGGATTAATTTGTTTGGAGAAATTGTAGATGATAATGTTGAACATGAAGTTTTTTCTGGTTTTAGTTACGGAACTGTTTAAAGATATAACAGAACATTTTGTACGTATTGCTTTTGTAGATGCTTTGAAAGCTTTCAAAGCCAGTGTACGAAGAAAGAAAAAACAAGCCCTCAGAAGTAAAATAAAGGCTATTGGGGAAAGAGATTCTAAAAAAAAGAAAATGTCAACTGATAATCTAGAGGTCAATGTTGGTGCTGAGGCGGATGAAATATATATATGTAATACTTGTAATAATAACTGTGACTGGGATCCTGCAGACATTGAACTCCAAAGTATTGCATGTGATAAGTGCAATTCTCGGTATCACTACAAATGTGCCAAATTAACAGGAAAATAAGCTTTTCTTAACAAAAATAAATCAAATTGGTATTGAAAGGAAAGGGTAAAGGAAAAGGAAAGAAGAAATAAATAAAAGAAGTACCGCTTGCGTATACTGTAGTAAAGGGATATAACAGTGAAAATGGCGCCACCCAAGTTCGAACTTGATCTGGGTTTTTTTTGTAATAAGCATTGTGTATAATTTTTATAACATTTGGTTGAGGCAAACTAAAGTTAGAAACCTCACGAAAGGATACCTCCATTCCCGCGCTTACAAGACATATGGACTGACAGACACAGAAAGATGGACGGACGGACAGGGATAATCTTACTTCATGCACATCCTCATGTTGTGTACTGAAACTGTGTAAAGTTTCATCAGAATCGGTCCAGCCGTTAAGGATGAGTTGCGATTACAAGACATATGGACAGACAGACGAACACGGACGGACAGGGATAATCTTACTTCATGCACATCCTCAGGTAGTGTACTGCAACTGTGTAAAGTTTCATCATAATCGGTCCAGCCGTTAAGGATGAGTTGCGCTTACAAGACATATGGACAGACGGACGGACACAGACAGACAAGAATAATCTTACTTCATGCACATCCTCAGGTTATATACTGCAACTGTGTAAAGTTTCATCAGAATCGGTCCAGCCGTTAAGGAGGAGTTGCGCTTACAAGACATATGGACGGACAGACAGACAGACATACGGACAGGGTCGTTCCAATATACCCCCCCCCCCAAAAAAAAAAAAATTTGCTTGCGGGGGGGGGGGGGGGGGGGGTTATATAAAAATAATGACTGTGTAAAGTTACATCAGAATCGGTCCAGCCGTTAAGGAGGAGTTGCGCTTACAAGCATATGGACGGACAGACAGACGGACGGACGTACTCATGGGAGAGTACTTGTGGGGTTATTTCCTTTTATGTTTTACTTGTGGGGTGCACCCCACAAGTATGCAATTCATTCCGTAATTAACCCCCTTTTACGGAATGAATAACATCAATAAGCAAATGAGATACCCGTTATAAAAAATAAAAAAAATCTATTTATCTAAGTGTCTTTATAAGGGTGGTGGCTGGGCTTTAGGAAAAACACGCACCCCACAAGTACTCTCTCATGCGGACAGATCGACAGACAGCCAGCCAGACAGACAGACGGACAGACAGCCATAAAGACAGACGACAGACGGACAGGGTGATTCCAATATACCCCCCCAAAAGAAAAACTTTGTTTGGCGGGGGAGGGGGGGGGGGGGGGGGGTGAAGTAGGGGGAGTATAAAAATAATGACTGTTAACTTATTCAAAGGTAAATAAATATGTGTATTAATCACTATTACCATGCAGCTATGTCTTTATTTCGTACCATTGATATATATAATAATATAAATGCTTATATTTAACTTCAGTGTTTCAATTTTGAATTTCAAATTTGAATTTAGTCGCCTTGTCAGTAATGTAGAGTTACCTCCCTTGTGCATAATTCACCCAGGCAAATTAAATACAACAAACAATTAGAACTTATTTTTAAAGTAATATTTTACTATAGTTAAATCATATCATTCATCACAAGATGTTTCATAATTTATCAAAAGAGATAATTTAATAACACTGATCTTAAAATTCACTGCGGGCTGCACGTTCGGTTTTACACATCATGGATTTTTGGGGCTTTAAAGGGTAAAACACACGAAAACAGCTACAATCAAAGCGCTGAAGGCACTGAATTTGTTTGGGTACATAAAACTGTTCAAACATTTGCCTTTGCATAGACGTGTGATTTATAAACTATGCATTGTTTATAAATATTACAACTTCGGGTAAAAGAATAAATGACGCATCCGTTAAAATTAAATGCCATTTTAGTTGTCCATCAAAATAAATCATGAGACATACATGTGAATATTATATTTAATTTCCAAGTTTCAAAAGACATGTAAAACAAATGGATAACCATTATAGCCCCGACTCACTCATCTAAGTATTTACCAATTTTTGTTACAAAAAAAAAATCACAATTGACCAAAGGTTTTCTAAAATCTTACTCAAAAGCTTCCTGTTTAACAAGAGATTTTTCAAGTTTTCACTATAGCCATATAAGGCCAAATAGCCCTGCCCCCTGGCGGCCATGTGTTTCGACCAATCAACATGGCTTGGAGGAATCTGATAGATGGTCTCCCAATGAACATTTCTACAAAAAGAATTGAAAATTGGCCAAACACTTTTGGAGGAGAAGATTTTTCAAGTGTTTACTATAGCCATATTAGGCAAAAAAGCCCCGCCCGCTGGCGGCCATGTTTTTCGACCAATCAACTTGGCTGGAAGGAATCTGATAGAGGGTCACCCTAGAAATATTTCTACAAAATTATTTGAAAATCGGCTTGACACTTTTGGAGGAGAAGATTTTTTTGAGTTCGCACTATAGCCATATAAGGCAAAAAAGCCCCGCTCCCTGGCGGCCAAGGAACACTTCTTTAAAATAATTTGAAAATCTGCCAACCAGTTTGGTAGAAGAAGAATTTTAAAGTTTTCATTTTCGTTGCCATGGAAACCATAATTCTGCATGAATCACAAACATTTGAAAGAATTCTGGTGAGGTCAATGAGAGGATGCTTTCTGTAAAGTTTCATCCCAATTGACCCACTCGTTACTGAGGAGAAGATGTTGACGGACGACAGACGCCGGACAAAAGGAGATCACAATAACTAACTTTCAGCACTTCGTGCTCAGGTGAGCTCAGGTTTTTTAAAAAGAAACATCTATCCAAATGAAAGAGTAATTGAAATCATGTAGAAAATATCGAGAAAAAGGCAGTACTAATATTTATATGAGCACTTTAAAAGAAACATGCTTCAGACTTCAGAGGCTTTTGAATTCATTTGCATTATAAAATGATTAAATGCTCCAGAGAAAACCAATACCTGTGCCGTCCGCGTTTTGAGCGATGGGTCGCGAAGCGATCCGAAAGCTCATAGCATGCCTGCTTTCGAAAATCCAATTTAAAGCTGCAACCACAGTCAACCGCGGAAGGATTTGAGATTACTTCATTTGATTGGCTGTAATTCGCATCGCACTACTTTCAACACGCCTTTTTGCCCGAGTCCGCCTTCCTCATGAATGAGTTCAAAAAGTAATTTCACTGTGGACTAGATTGTTATCAATATGTACAATGTCAAATACGTTTGATTTCATTCAATATTATCACACTGTAGACTAGTCACCCAGTCACTTTAAACAACGTTTCATAATATTATAATGTATATACACAGAAAACTGATAAACTCAGAGGAACACTTTGAAATGGCAGACTTCGAACGTTTTCATTAATGAACTGGCAGTGTTCACCCTTTACATGATATAATACGACACAAATCAAGCGGGTGAATTTTGAAAACTTTTCTAGAAAATGTAACAATTACTCAAAATGACTTATTCCTCCCTTTTACACAATGTCTCAAACCTGTAGCATGAAAATTAATTAAATATTCTAGATATCACACACTTTTCTATAGCTATTCTTATACCACTTGCCGGCCTCTAATTTCGGTTTAGAGAAAAAGGGTAAGTAAGTTGTAAAACTATCAGATATCATAAACGGTTATGAGATGAGGTCTCCTGTTACTATCTCGATTATATAACTGATTCTCGCTCAATAAGTTCAGAGAGCGGTCATACAGGGCATGAATAAATGGTCTCTTCCTTTATTCCTTTCATCTGTGTTTTGAATTAAGGTTTAATTAATGTCTTTCGGATAAACATACACAAGGATAATATAATATTTTGTATAACCTTTTTTTTGTATCAAAAGTAGCACTTTCAACAATACGGGTAAATCCATATATGTTGATGCAAATAAGATGTAAAATGTATACAGTCAAATTGTTTCAACAACTATACACTTATCCATGATAATACCAAGGTAGTGTTATTGCATAATTTACTGCGAATGGACAGATACTCAAATTATTCTTTAAGGTCAATTAGCGCATCTGCGTATTCCGATCAGGATCTGCATTGCACACACAAGTTAGTCATAGAAAGTTTAACCATTTCCTTCATATAGACGCTTTCTGAAGCATCTACAGCAGACGGCTTTTTGAAAACATAGTGACAAAAGGAGAAATTGCACAACACGTGCAATTTCTCCTTTTGACACTCTGTTTTCAACTTTTAGTCTTATGTTTTCTATTCAAATATAGAGATTTTCCATTTTTTGTAAAAAATATGTTCAAAGTCGTCTGCTACAGAATTGCCGTATGAGGGAAAGTGTTAAAGGATTTTTTTTTTGTAACACAGAATTCATTTGTTTCTTATGTGTTGAACCTAATACAGGTCTTATACTTATTGTCATGCTGGTTTTCACAGTTACAGCGTCAACATCAATGAAGGTACTTCGCTCATTAGTGCTATCAGCGCTTTGATTACTCTACAGAATACACCTAACCTGGCCGCTGTTTCTTTTAAAGGGTGTTTAAGCTTGCCAAATCAATTAAGGATGCGTGACCATACACTGGTAATTACCATTGTGTACGAGTGTCATTCCAAACAAATTATAAATGTAACCCCTTTTCCCAATAAACCCTGTAACTTGCCGGGATGTGTCGATACCGTCATGGTACAATGTGATATATGCACAAATTGGTTTCACAAATCTTGTGTTAATGCACCTGTGGATATTTCGACAACAGATGCGGACTTTAATTGTAACTTTTGTTAATTATTTGGCTATTATAATGATAAGATATGTTATTAAATTGGCAACATTTAAGTTTTTTACTTATAACAGCCTTCAAATACAAATTTGGTTTATACGACGGTAAAGAAAGGTTATGGGAATGAATTAAGAAATTGTTTAAATAAGCAAATTCTCCTTTTCCCACAATGTTTTCAATATATGTTGCTTTTTACTATTTACACAGCAAGAAAAAAACATTTAACTTATTTGTTATAGATTAGTATTATTGTTGTATATATATATATATAATTACAAGAAACAAATTAAGATTAAAAGTGTTGTATATATATATATACTTATTGTTTATTTGTTATTTAAATTGTTCTGCCCCTTCCAAGTACCCTACAGAATAGAATGTTGCATGGATCATTTGCCTCGTAGTATGGCACATGGAAAACTGTTGAAAGTTACAAAGTAGAAAATGAAGAGGCCAAACAATAACTAGAACCCATGACGCTTCAATCGATTGTAAAGGAGAGGATATAATTGAAGCAAAACCTATGGCTAGCAACCTATTCTATTCTTGCAATGTTTTCAAATTTCGTCCGCTGCAGATGCGTCAAAAGACATTTACTTGTCGGAAAATCAATCCATCAATTCTCGTTATTGATATCTATAGATATGATATAAAGAGGAAAGTCGTTAAAACACTTTACAAAGAGATTCCATTTCAGCATGATCTCGATTTTTGGCTTAATCTATATCACTGATAAAAGCAATCAAACACATTATATATTTACAAAGAAAACCCCGGATATGATCATATGTAACAAATTATACACATTTGCCCATCTTTAATTAAACATGTTTTACAACAAATCATAGCTTCTACAGATTTGCTCTATATTCTATAGCGTTCGCATTTTCCGTCTATATTGCATTTGTCCGCATTTTCCCTCTATAATGTATTGTCCGCAGATCGCGTCCGCACTTTAGACCCTCCCCCCATACCGTTGTATTTATAAATAGAATTCGACGATCACGATTTCTCTGCAAATGTGTTACTCTCATTTTAAATGCATTTTATGACGCACATATTTGTTTTTTTAATTCTTTATACTATATTTATATGGCCGACAAGGCACAAAGAAAATATTTTCAATTCTGTTTTTATCTACATTATCAATGCGTGATTGAAAATTCAAATACCGTATCTGGAGCTTAAATCGGAAATAGTTCTCCCTGTAGCAGTTCACTCATTGAGATTTATAAATCTCTCCGCGTTCATGTTTTAAAATACAATGTTTCATTTTATTTCCAAATTCTCTTTGAATATAAGAACCACATAAGAAAACAAAGACGATATAAATATATCATTATTTCAAAAATCGTGATAAATTTGAAAAGTAAGAGCAAGTATTGAGTACTACTTTCACGCGTATGAAATTTAGGGAATTCTCCATAAGACGTATGGCTTAAGAATTATAGCTCTCTAAATGTGTTTGTTCCAAACAAATAAAAACCGTGGTAAGTGCAAGAAAACATTATATTTATTAAATTAAAACATCCGAGAGTAGTATTCAACCTTTCCTTCAATGCTGATTTAGGTCAATCCCCCCCAGAAAAAATAGATTACCCTATATACCTTATTACTGATAGAATTTCCGATTCCTGTGGTCAGTCTGTGTTCGACCACGGTTTTGGAACAGCCTCATCTACCCATGGATTCCTCTTTCATACAGCAGTTCCGACAGAAAATCATTATGCGTTTGAGATATCCAGAAAATGTTTCTTCTCTTTAAATAACTTTATCATTTACGTACAGCTAGTGTTTAAATGATCATTCTTAAAACTAAAAGTTTCGTAACGTGTCTTCGACATGTCTACCCACAACAGTGACGGTATCCTTTTCCAAACATGAATGTCTCCACTCTAAACGACGAGTAAGCTTAAGCATCACACTTGTCTTGAATATAGTCATCTGTATTTAAACTTTGAGTGTTACTTGAACTTCCATAGCCTGAACTAACTTTATACATTGACTTTCAGATCCAACACAACTATTCATTTTCAAAATACGGCGGTTGACATACATGTTGACCTATTTTGTGTACTGAAGCGACGGCCAATCCGCAATACTTACACTTCTACTAACCAGATATACAAATTAAGTAGTAATAATCGAGAAATATGGAGTTGAAGTCGGAACTCTTTAGCTACCGTATGTCGTGTGTACACAATGTAATTCGGCGCGGATTTATGCACACGCGAGACGTCATTCTATTTTAGGTGAGATCATTGATGAATGGGCTTTTGTAATGTTGTATGTTATTTATTAAAACTAGATAAAATGAAAGTAGATTTACCTGAAAACATATTTTTACATGCAAGATAAATAGAATATTACGTCGCTGACTTTCGACATGAACTTTATCTGACTCAGCTTGGAGAAATGATAATTGCAGACGAATCTTTAGGCAATAGCAGCAGACGACTTTTAAAACAAGAGCTGTCGGAGGACAGCGCGCTCGACTATATGCCGCTTATTCGCATAAAGTACTATTTCATTATATTGCACTTAAGTACTATTAACCCTTTCCCTCATACGGCAATTCTGCAGCAGACGACTTTGAACTTATTTTGTCAAAACATAGAAATTCTCCATAATTGAATGGATAACCTATGACAAAAAGTGGAAAACATTGTGGCAAAATTTTCTAAGTAATTCAAGGACCATTACTCCATATTTAGGATGCAATCGAGTTATCTAACCTAATTGTACGATGGTCCTTAACAAATGTGTGAAGTATGAAGTGATTTGAATTATGAAACTTTAACGCAAATGTTAAAACTGACCGAGTTTAAAAATAGCAAAACCTAAAAAAAAGGTTTACCAAATGTTTGACATCATGCAAAACCCGTTTGATATGTTGAAGAATTATATTTGATAAATGAATGATCACAATTAGAAAGGAATGTAACCAAAAATTATGAATTTATCTAAAATTCTCAAAATCAAACAAAAATCATGTTATTTATTCCCAAAAAGTCACACTCAGCCTCTTCAACATACAATGTGAAGAATGGTATTATATGTAATTATATTCCAAATATGAAAGTCCTAACACAAGTACTTATTGAGAAAAATTAAAAAATTAAATGAAAATGCCAACTTGCCCTAAAACTTTAACCACCCAAAATCATGTTGTTTGCCGCAAAAAGAAGGTCACACTCAGCATCTTCAGCATACAATATGAAGACAGGTATTAGATGTAATTATATTCCAAATATAAAAGCCCTAGCATAAGTAACTATTGAGAAAAAAAAAAAAATCCAACTTGCCCTAAAACTTTAACCACAGAAAATCATGTTTTTTACCCCAAAAAGAAGGTCACACTCAGTACCTTTAACATTCAATGTGAAGAAAGGTATAAGATGTAACTATATTCCAAATATTAAAGCCCTAGCACAAATACTTATGAATGAAAATGCCAACTTGCCCTAAAACTTTAACCGGACGCCGCCGGGGCGAGTAGTAAAGCTCTCATATTCTTCGAATAGTCGAGCTAAAAACATTGAGGCCAAAGGTGAAATTGCTCATGATGAGCAATTTCTCCTCTTGCCACAATGTATTCAACTTTATTTAACAATTCAACTATCTTTTATGGAGCGTTTTCAGGTTTTTGTCACTATGTTTTCAAATTCGTCTGCTGCAGATTTGTTGTATGTGGGAAAGTGTTAAGATTAGTTGTAAATAACTTTGGGCAAGATCACACCAAAACCGACTGTCGACACTTTGCGGAATTGGACGATTCAGATCAGCCTTAGCTTCCTCGATCTCTGTTTAAAATGTTAGCTTGTTCGCATCCATGTCTTGTTTGAATATGAGCGTCACGGGTTCGATCCCCAGTCATGGTGGAGTGCCCTTGGGCAAGGCCCATTTCATGGATCATGGATAAGTGGACTGTCGCCGTGATATATCTGAAATAATGTTTAAAATGGCGTAAAACCCAAATTAAAATTGTTTAAGCAAGGATCATGGATTCCTCTGTAGTTTGTTTACGAATTGTATCGTTATCACCAAATGGTTGTCCTGGTCATATGCATCGTAGTACAGATGGGTCTCTTAAGCCCTCTTGATTGACAGCTGACCTGAAGCTGACCTCAACATAAGCCACGCCCCCTTTTCGAAGGATGGGTCAAGACTCATCGTTACGTAAAGTAAGTCACTCCCTCCCCTACAACCTTGACACCCTTTCTAAGGTTCATGTGGTCAATAATGACGCGCTAAACTGTACTGATTCTGTATTTTACGCTTTTATGAGACATGATTATATAAATAGTGCATGGCTTCCAGTGTGACATTACATATTGTCAACATGAGGAAAATCCTGTTACCCGAGGTGAGCCAAGGTTAACAGTATTTACCCGAATGTTGACAATATGTACTGTCACACTGGAAGGCATGCAATATTTATTTTATTTTACCGAACAAAATTACACGTTTATTCAATTTATTCTGTACCTTTTTAGGGGAGGTGAACATTGGTAGATCTACTACAATGTAACACACACGTATGAATATACCGGTTAACAGTATACTGTTACATGGCACGCGCGTCTAAAAGGTGACGTTATGGTTTGAAATGACGTCATGCACGTGCATAACCAACATTTTAACGCGCGTGCCATGTAACAATATACTGTTAACCGGTCAAAACCGTACTGTTAGCATGAGACAGTAAGAAATTACCCATGATGAGTATATGATAATTTAACATTAGAAAGTCACGTGAGGTATAATAAATACTGAATATTATGTTGCGGGACCGATAAATGGGTTCGTATTCCACGACAAGTAGCGTGGAAAAATCGATATCTTACGAGACCCATTTATCGGTCCCGCAACATAATATTCCTTTTATTATATACCTACAATCTATGAAGGGCAAAAAAAAGTAACAAATATACAGATTCAATTAATATTTTATTGAGATTACATTTTATTAAACGTGAATTAAAGATTATGAATGGCGGATGAATATTACTACAATGATTAGGCCACGCCCCATAATATATTCCATTACGTATGCCCCGCCCACTATCATCATCAAACACTACACTACACAGTGAAACGTGTACATAGTTGAGCACTTGGATTTAAATTCAAAGTTAAAACAGTGAAACATTAACAACATCAGGAATAAAAAGACTGACACGCGTTTAACGGCCATGAATTCAGTCGCTGTCTGAGTCTATTATTCTCCGGCGTTTTGACACTGGTGGAGATGTGTTATCGGTTTTCACAGTTTTGTTTATAATGGTGATTTGACAGTTTAAAAGTCGAGCATTTTGAAAAAGTTGACCAGTGTTTTGTGAATACAATTCAATGTCGGATTTGTTATGTATTTTGGAATGTACCACGGATTTTGCTGACCAAGACCCGGTTTCAAGTGATTGACAGTTACTGGTAAGTGTTTGACCCTGGGTCTGTTTTGTATGAGATATGTTGATAATCTGGGGAGGATTAGGGTTGTGGGAGATCATGTCTGACATTTGTGCTTGCATTTCAAGAGATGCATTTGCGTAATTATTTACACTCTGCACATTTATATGGGCACTTAACTGCTGTATTGTAGTTGGTGCAATTCCACCATGTAATAGGTCAGTGCAGGTGGTTTTTCTTGCACTGTGGTTTGTTTTTTTACCTTTCAAACCACAGTCAGTGGCCATAACTTTCATTAATGTGTTCAGGGTGTTAACTCCAAGAGGTTGGCTTTTAAACCATTTCTCTGAGCCTACTTTTCTTATATGATTGATTGCCAAATAGAATGGGGATTCTGGTTGACAATCTTGAACTGGTCTATGTTTTGTAAACATTTTATAGGCATATACTGGACATGTTTCTACTGTTGCATGAGCAAATTGCTTTGGATTGAAAGCTCGAACTTCAGTTGTCTTTTCACCCGTTCTTGTTTTGGTTATCCGTTCATTATATTCAATGTATTCCCTCCCACTTTGACTTCTTTTAAGCTGAATGTCACCCCACCTTAACTGTCTATTCTCGTTACCCCCTCGAAGACCAAATAACATTGTGTTATTGAGCCACAACAAATTTAAAAGTTTTTTAAGGGAATCTCTAAGGCCTTTCTCAGATCTTCCCTCTCCTCAAATATTAAAGGCTCAGCTCTATTTGGGCGGTTCCCCTTTCCCTTGATTTTCAGTTCTTTCCTTTTGGATCCTAGAACTTGCCTTGATGTTGAGAATTCCTTATCACTCACAATGCTGTACGGGTATTTCTGTTCTCTGAGATATCTAAAATTTGGGGAAAAGGGATATTGTGAAAAAGTAATATCTACACTCATAAAATTAAATACAAATGATTTTCATTTTGATTTCCTTTCATTTCAAAAGATTTATTTTTGCAGAAATAATTTTCTATATCTAAATACTATTTATTTCTGTTTTTATGTAGATCATTTCAAAGGGTAACCAGATGACCCCACACCTACATATCTCGACACCAAGTTAAGATGACACCTTTTTGGTTAAGCCGACAGCCCATGACAAAAATTGAGGCGAGACGACACCTCATTTAAAAAGTAGTATTGTTATACTATGAACAAATTATTGCCGTCAACAATGATTTTAGACTCAATCAAGATTACGATAATAGAATAGATATTTCACAGTCAGTCATTCGTCAAATCAAGAAAGAAAAAGAGAAGTCGTTTATGAAATAGCGACGGCTCCTTTCTTACACAAATTCTACCCTTCATAAATTTCGACATTACAAGTTCATTTTTAAGTATGTAATATTTTCCATATGTTTGACTCTATAGGACTGCGAAGAATAATATCAACGTTTGTTGTAACCTTTCCAAAGTTTTAGACTCAATCAAGATTACGAGAATAGATTAACTATATCACATTCAGTCACTCGTCAATTCAAGAAAGAAAAAAAGAAGTTGTTTATGAAATAGCGACGGCTCCTTTCTTACAAGCATTCTACTCTCCATAAATGTCGACATTATTATTACGGGTTCATATTTCAGTATGTAACATTTTCCATGTTTTTGAATCTATAACAATCAACTTTGTGGGAAAGAAGAACTACGGAGAATAATATCTACGTTTGTTGTAACCTTTTCAACGTTTTAGACTCGATCAAGATTACGAGAATAGAATAAATAAATCACATTCAGTCACTCGTCAATTCAAGGAAGAAAAAGAGAAGTTAAATTTCAATAATTATTCATTTATACGGTAAAATATAGGGAGGTGTCGGGACGAGCGAATTCACACATGAAATTAGTAAAGGGTGTCGGGTCGATGATCTAGTGTCGGGTCGACGATCTAGTGTCGGCTTAACAGGGTGTCGTATAACTGGGTGGCATTCATTTCAAAGCTTTCGGCAGCAGATTTGTCATATGGTGAAATGGTAAAGATCTCCACACTGAGGGGAAAGATTAACTCCAAACTTCTTGATGTACTTTTCAGATTTTTATAAAATCTTTATTGTTATTGAACATATTTTAGTAGTTATTTAAAACAATTTTATACTTTTGACTTGCATATATACTGGATTCATGAATGTCTGGGTTCAGTTTCGTATTCAAATTCATATGTTTTAATGTTTTTTACTACTTATTATATTATTTTGAAACATTGAACAAACTTGTGAGGTTGATGATTACTGGATAGGTTTATGTTTCTGTACAGGTTTATGTTTCTGTACACATAATTGGAATAGTGTGGATAAGTATCTGTCTTAACCCTTTCCCTCATATAGACGCTTTCTGATGCCTCTGCAGCAGACGGCTTTGTAAAAACATAGTGACAAAAGAAGAAATTGCACAAAACGTGCAATTCCTCCTTTTGCCAAAATGTTTTCCACTTTTTTTCATAGGTTATCCATTCAATTATGGAGATTTTCTATTTTTTGACAAAATACGTTCAAAGTCGTTTCCTACAGAATTGTCGTATGAGGGAAAGGGTTAATTTTAGAATGCTGTTGTTGCAGGAAAACGGTATTGTGTATGCCATTTTATCTTTATTCTACATTAACTGCCTCAATGGTCTAGTGTAAAAGTGTCAGCTTCTTGCATTTGGGGTAGAATGTTTGATCCCGGACTGGACAATACCAAATATTTGAAATAAGACCTATATGCTGTTGTCTGACAGGATCAATCGACCAGTAGTACTGTAACTTATTCAGGAAATGCCGATATATATCTGAAAAGCTTTGAAAGTCTTTTAAAACAACAAATAATGTGACAATATTTACCTATCAAGACCTCTGTGGTAAGAGGTCGGGAATCAGGCTCATATTCCGCTCCATCAGCTTTCCGAATTGACAACAAGAATAACCCAATTAAATTGTCTAGTTCAGCGGGCATACTTTTCCAGAGCTGTCTGTTGTCATTTCTTGGGGGCTCAGCTAGCCAGCGTTGAAACTGTTTGACACTTGACTGTATTTTTCTTTGTTGTGGTTTTGTTTCTCATATTAAGCACGAAATTTTCCTTCTGCTCCTCAATTATAGAAACAAATGTTGGAGTCTTTAAATGTGAGACACTAGTACTAGCTGTTGGTTGATACTGGACAGCTTGAATGACATCAAAGTCTTTAACAGGATTAACATTTGTTTCATGTGAATTGGCAACTTCATTCATCTCTCCATAAGCAATGTTTAAACAGCCATTTTTTAACGCGTTATTTTAATAAATATTACAAAAACAATAACAAATATAAGCTTTGGAAGTCACTTTATTGATTTGAGGGAGAAAATGACGAATACAATCTTTATTTGCAGGTTTTTATTTAATTTGACGTGAGAATTTCGTTTCTAAAAATAGATACGAGTTTCCCCACATCTGCATATTTTACTACGTAGCGCAGATAAAAAATGGGAACCTCGCTGAAAGTAGTCCCTGCACTGTCTGACGTCACAATCTTGTATTTACACCGCATGTAGATACGGAATTTTAATCTGTCGTGGTGTATTTGCGCATGTCAATCTGCGTGTTTTTCCACCGGAAAATGTACAGACATATAATAAATAACGTTATTTCCTTAAAACGGTGAAAACAAAGATCAGACAGTAATTCATGACATTAATAATCGGGTACGTTGTCGAAGTAATATTAAATACGGAATGTTCACCTCAGAAGATAATTCCTTAAGCATAAGTAGTGTAAACAATTTACGTCTAAGTAATATTAAATATTAAATTATACATCAGAAGATAAGTGTAAACAAATTAAGCGAGATACCAATGTATCCACTGTAACTATCTAATCATTGTTTACATTAGTACATGTAAGTGATAACAAATTACCCTATTTTAATGTATTAAAACGGCACATACGTATCGTAGTTTTTTACTTTTTTAAACAATAAAATAAAATAGTTCATAATCCAGCATTGCTACAGTTCTCTATGTTTCATTGCAACGAATACATATTTAGATAAACTATTTATAATTTTCATAGAAATTGAAGACATTAATGCAGTAAATTTAATTATACTTGGCCAATGACAATAATATTTTTTTAAATATTTCTTGCGTATTTCATAATATTTGGGCACACTAATAAGAACTGATATTCTGATTCAATGACGTTCATGTTGCAGTGTGTGCATATTCTCTCGGATCTAGGAATGTTCAAATATCTGCCTGATTAAATTTCCAGATTGTGACATAATAAACATAACTTTGTCAGAGATATTCGGTATTTGTTTACGTTTATACATGACAAATATAATGATAAAATCATAAAATCATGTTTAAACATACAATAGGATTTAAGCTTACTTGAATTATTAATGTTTGCATACCAGTTGTGTTTGTATATGGTAAGGATACGTTGCTTAATGGTTCGGAAGTCAATAGTTTGTGCATGTTGGTCTATCCAGAGATTTGTCATACCGATTTCATCTAGGATGTTTTTAACGTTATGTGCCCAACAAGAGAAAGTTGATGCAAGGCATCAATGTCGCCGGAAAAGACTGCATTGATTTATTTATGTATTCTTGACTTTCCTTAGTCTATTCAAAAATTAGGAACGTTGAAATGAAAACATTTGCTTATAAAGTTTATATTCATATCTATACATTAGGGTATCTATAACAAATTAACGAAATGTATACACATTTAGCTGGCTTTAATTTAATTTTGCTGTTGTTACTTATTTAAATAATAGTATTCATTCATATAATTTCAATGTTTGTCAATCTTATTCGAATCACAAGGTAAATATCCTGGTATTGCTTTAAAGGGAGGTAATTTGAAGAAAACAAAAGTCTTCAAAAGGAGAAATATATCAGCATTACCGTCTACAGTTTAAATTGTTCTATTGTTTGTGGATTTAAAAATGTTCTTTTTTTCTTATTTCTACATGTACAACGAAATATTGCGGCTTCTCTTTGACGCTTTGCGTCAAACATTCGTCTTGTACTTGTCTAAAATAAAATAATATCACTCGCTTTTTCATATCGAAATGCGCATGCGCGAAAATCGATGTTAAAGGTCACGAAACTACACAACAGAATAGGGTCTATATTTAGCTTAGAAACAGTTCCTACTTTAGATATTCATGGATTAACATTATTAAATGAATTCTACACAAATCAAGACATCTCTTTGAACATGAAAACAACATTTAGTAAGTTAAAATTGCTATTAAAAGGAGAATCCGAAATTGACCTCAATGATGACACATAAGAGTCTGCATTAGGGGGTGTTGGTTCACGTCTTGAAGGGACCACTTTTGTCTTCGTAAATAAGACAAAAAACTTAAATGCGAGTGAAATAAAAAAAACTGCAAACATTAAAAAATCGGAATATTTATTTCATTTTAGATGTGTCATTTATTAGTGTTCGTAAACAACCACAATTGTAATATGTTCAAATCATCTAGATTTGTTTCTTTCTAATAATAAGCCGCCCTCCCATGTGATTTCCGAAAAGCTATTAAAAATAGAAGTCGCGGGCTTCTGCCCGGCGACTAATAAAGTTTAAAGTGATTGATATTATTATCTGAATCTAGCTGCAACATGTTATAGATTTGTTTCATTAAGGAATGATCTGGTTGATTTAGAATTTTGATAAAATACTTCATAATTGAAATTCTTCTTTTAATATGCATAGGGCAATGACCTAACTCGCCATGTAGGCCATCAAGATTAGAAGATTTTTTTTTGTTATATCTATCGTCCTGTATGTAATATATCGTCCCTGACATAATCAAGCGGTATAGTGTACTGGGGGGAACAGTGGGGAACAGTGACGCATTGGAGGTGTTTTTTTATGGTTTAGTCATGAAATATGTTTGGATTCATGTATTGTGTCTATTGTCTGTATTTATCGGTAAGTTAAATTAAAATAGATATTATTTTAAATCTAGGTTTACGACATAGATGGGGTATTTGTTAACGTGGCTCTTCAACTATCTAAAATATCAGTCCAGGTTTCTGTACTATGCTATTCTATATTGTTGACTGCATCCGTTATATGCAATTGTGGCGAAAGTAGAGCGGTACGAACAAACTTCATTATGTAAGGCCACTTGATCCCTTTTTTGTTAATGAATAAAGCGACACTTGAAATCATATTTGAAGGTAAATTCACTAGTTGTTTATTTGCAGTATATTAATAAATAATCATATTTTCATACATGATTATGAAGAGTAAACGCCCAAAGTATTTTAATACTGATAACTTGGTGAACTAGCATTTGTTTATCGTTAGAAATCAATTAGAGGAGCTCTCATAGATGCTTGGTCTCCTTTACGTAAGCGTCTAACAACACGGACTTTATTTGCGCCTATTATTGTGTAAATTGCTATCGTAGTAGAGTGTTGTGGTTAGGCGAACAGTGAACTAGTTCATCTTAGTAACCTATCCTCAGCTTGAAAAGTAGCAAATGCAGTCACTCCACTGAGATACAAGAATCTAATGCCGGTGATTTTGAGCTATAGCTTGAGAAAATTGCTATAGGCTGAGCGATAAGCTGAGCGATAGGCTGAGCGATAAGCTAAGCGATGGGGCATTTGCTCATGATCCCTTTTGCAAATTGTTTATAATTAAGCTGATTCGTATTAATTACAACTGTTCAAACAATCATTTTGCGATCAAGTATATAAACAGCGGACAAGGCAGCCCAAACTTTAATTCCTAATCATTGTTTAAATGTATTATTGCTCATCGACCCGTACACGTTACACACTTATGTAACGTCGAAATATGGAGTCTATCCTATGTATGACTAAACGTGTGATCATATTGCTCAAATACAACGACATCGTTAGACTAAGACTGCAGTCTAAATGGTATTTTCTGAACATACAATTGTGAGAAGTGTAGCTATGGAACGCCGGCACTGTCTTTGGTAGTGATAAAACTCTAGTACATGTATTATGTTTATTTGTTATTACATTATGTACCAAGTTCTCTACATGTTGTGTAAACATATTTATCATATGGTAGTATATGGTTATGTGTTCTGGTTTTTAGCTCTACTGGCCAAAGGCCAGAAGGCCTTATGTTGTGGCGATTCGTCCGTCGTCCGTGCGTCCGTGCGTCCGTCCGTCCATCCGTCCGTAAACAATTTCTTGTTAACACGATACAGTCTTTACTTTAAATTGTATCTCAACCAAACTTATACCGTAGTTAGATATCCATGAGAGCTCGGTTCCTTTAGAAAACCAGCCAGATCCGCCCATGCATGACTGGATTATGGCCCTTGAAATGGTCAAATTTGCTATAAAAGAGCTTGTTAACACGATACAGTCTTCACTTTTGATTGTGTCTCAACCAAACTTATACAGTAGTTAGATATCTATGAGAGCTCGGTTCCTTTTGAAAACCAGCCACAGATCCGCCCATGCATGACTGGATTATGGCCCTTGAAATGGTCAAAATTGCTATAAAAGAGCTTGTTAACACGATACAGTCTTCACTTTTGATTGTATCTCAACCATACTTATACAGTAGTTAGATATCTCTGAGAGCTCGGTTCTTTTCGAAAACCAGTCAGATCTGCCCATGCATGACTGGATTATGGCCCTTGAAATGGTCAAAATTGCTATCATAGAGCTTGTTTACACGATACAGTCTTTGTTTTTTATTGTATCTCAACCAAACTTATACGGTAGTTAGATATCCATGAGAGCTTGATTCGATTCGTTTCGAAAACAAGCCAGATCCGCCCCATGCATGACTGAATTATGGCCCTTGAAATTGTCAAAATTGCTATAATAGGGCTTGTTAACATGATACAGTCCTTATTTTTTATTGTATCTCAATCAAACCTATACAGTAGTTAGATATCCATGAGAGTTTGGTGCATTTCTAAAAAACGTCCAGATCTACCTATGTATGGCTGGATTATGGCCCTTGAAATTGTCAAAATTGCTTTAATACAGCTTGTGAACACAATAGAGCTTCCATTTACTATCTGATCTTCACCAAACTTAGATGGTATTTGAATATTGATGACATATTGGTTCCTTTTGAAACAAGCCAGATCAATGCCAGTAGAGCATAGGCCCTCATGGGCCTCTTGTTTACTTATATTCTGACAGTTTTTATTATATTATGTAGATACATCTTTATATTTTGTAGATATATCTGTTTAGTATGTAGACACTTAATCACATAATGATGAGCTTCCTTTATTACATTATGTCCATACTTAATTATATTGTGTAGTTGATTATTTTCATTTTGCATTTCACAAGATACAATAACGTCACGACAGGCTAAACGGAAAATACATCTAGCCCAAAGACTCACCCAAATATTTGACAATAGAATGTATAGCTATATATTTGAGGCTTTTACCAGCAACACAAGCTACCCACAGTTCATCAACTGCAGTTTGAGGGGAAATTGCTTCAGTCAGAACCAACACATCAGTATCAACGGTCATCAACATTTGTTTTCAGGTCTTGATCTGACATATCAGCATTGTGACACATTAATTGAACAACAGCCTCCTCGTGACTATGTGATGTATGTGGATAAGGAAATCAAACTGTGGTAAGACAGTGGTGCAGAGGTAGAGCGTCGGCCTCTCGTACCAAAGGTCCCTAGTTTGAGTCCCGTGATGAGCGGGTTCCGAATTTTGGATTTTTCCACACAAACGGCGCGAGTACTGGTTAAGTCTCCAGGAGGCAGACATCGAGCGTGATTAATATAAGCTGTAAGCTTGTTTCGCAATCGATGTAAAATAAATAAGTTTAAACTAAACTGTGGTAAAGAAACAACATCTTGGTCACATATAGCTATCACGAGTTCATCGTTGTGATCTGTATTGACTATTTGAAATTTCAAAAATTTGAATAGTTCTGATTAGTTTTATCTACTCTTAAAAATGAATCACAATGACCTAGGATTTTCGTGTCTGAAAAGAAAACTTCGTCTGACGCATTGACTTCTGTTCAACCTTGTAGCAGATTTCTGACTATCAGGAATATATACATCCCAAACAACATCTAACCTCTGGACAGTTGAAAGCTGACGAGTTATATATGGGTTGAAAAAGTTTCCTTTTAAGATTTTCAATTTTCAAATGTGCTGTCAGGAAACTCTGGTACATCTCTGTCAAGAAATGTCCTATACATAAGATGGTACGAGGCACTGTTCTGCCAACACGTGAGGCCTTTAGAAAGAAATCTGCAGTACCTGATGTAGCTACATTTGCCTGTTCTAAAGCATGTGTCCAACCACTGTCTTGCAAGACATTTCCAAGAGCTTTCAGACTTGCAATATCAATGTGCAACCCCCAACAAAACATTACAATAAAACAGTTGTCGTCATATTTGTCTAGCCAAGTCCATTACATTTGTTTTACAATTTTATACAGAGGTTAATCACATACAATAACAGGTGTTTGACCAGGATTTAAAAAAATCAGTTTTCTAGCAATAGTCATTGAGTGTTAAATCATTGCTACTAATTTGGATTGATCTTCAAATAATTGAAGGAGGGCAATAATTACTGCTTCATCATCAAAACGCTTTGCCTTCTGTAAAGGTATTCCTAAGTCAACATTAAATATAAAATCAATTTTCCACCTAAGTTTGTGGACCTCTAAATCGGGAATATTGGACAAAATCCTATCTTTTAAATAGGTTACATTTACTGGAGTTGTTACATTCACACCAAGCTGAGTTAACATGTCACAATAGAGCTGAGCACATCAGACAATTTAAATGTAGGCGATAAACTCTGCTAGAACAGATTCCAAGATAATTTGGCAGAAATCTTCTTTGGGTGACTTTCTACAAAAACTGTTCAAGCCATATTGATTTTGTTGACAAACAGGGCAGCAAAGCGGCATCAGGAAATGTGCAAAATGACAAAACTTTATAATTCCATTCTTATTAAAGTTCTTGTTAGATTTCAAGATACAAATGTCTTTTACTGATAAAATATTTCTTTAACTGAGTATCCACTCCTTGCAGTTTTATTTGAACTCCTGATCAAATTTTCACAAATATTTGCAGTTAAATATTTGCTTTTAATTAACTATCGTTCAGGTGATCGATTTAGGGCCATATTGGCCCTCTTGGTTCATTGTGTCTCCTGTTCAACATCATAAGCATTGGCTCTTGCTTTGAGATATGATTTATGTAACATTATTTTAAATGGTAGTTTGCCTCCTGCGAAATCTGATGACCAGAGCTCAAATTAGCAAAACGAACAGTATCATGAATAACATGTGCATATTGTATAACGATTTTTTACATCTCAAATGTACTAACTTGGTAAAGGTGGTCCGATTAAGTATTACACAAAAAGCACTGATCTGTTTTATATTGAGCTTCATATTACTTTTAAAGGAATTGGTGTGTCGCTTTGTACTTTGGTCAGAAGGATGCAATCTCCTTTCAATTGGTTTAGTTTAATAAATTTGTTTCTATCTAATTTATGCCATTTACCTTTGTATTTTAGAAGCGTTCTTTCGTTCTTTCTCAATCATCAAACAGGCATAGGGAGGCATGTCAAATAACAAACATCTTTAAAACTTCTGCCAATGATATATCGCCAATTTTACATTTTTTGTAGTTGAACTTGTTTGCACTGCCTAGCGTTTGATTTGACAGAAACCGCATTTGGGTTTGGACTTTCCCCATGTTTGAACATTCTTGGACCATAAACCATGTTTCTTACAGTGTTAGTTTATGTATAACAATTAGACTACATGAGCTAACACTACATTCTAAAAGATAGTTTCTACATGTTGAGAAAAGGCTGAAAAATAGGAATAAAACTAATTCTATTCGATTTATCTTCTTTTTTTTTTAAATGCTTAATTTACATAACCATTTAATGTTTAGCATTGCTTAGTTTCTAAATATAACAAATATAAACATTACACTTTTCTTATCAATAGTTCACTGGTTTCTTACCAACATTAATAATTAAGAAACCAGTGTGGCAAGTTTTATATTATGCTTGCATTCACCTTTACCAGTAACAATGTGTATTTCAATCCTAATGTTTTGGCACAATGTCATCCTGCAGAAGGCATATTAATAACAACGACCATCTTGGATTTTTTAGCGCATGTCTAGGGCTAATTTTGTTTTGTTTATTCTTTAAGGTTATGTAAATAATTAAATTGGGCATAACAATAATTGCATTGGTCATACAATTTAAGATAAAGGAATATTTATTGAATTAGCTAGTGCAAAAGTGCATGGCGGCCATTTAGGATTTTTTAGCGTGGGTCTAGGGCTCACGTTTTTTGGATTGTCCTTGAGACAATGTGTTCGAAATATGGTGCATTTCCCATTTTCTGATGTATTTTGGTAACACTTTGACTGGACTATTAACCCTTTCCTATAAACAGACTCTTTTTGACGTATATGCATCAGACTACTCTTGAAAACATTGTGGCAAAAGGAGAAATTGCTCATAATGAGTAACGCCTCCTTTTGCCTCAACGTTTTAATCTCGCTCTAATAAATATGCTTTCATTTATAGAGTGTAACGTATATTTTGCAAGATGTTTTCTTTGTCGTCTGCTGCAGATTTGTCGTATGTGGGAAAATGTTATCATAAGAACAGAATATTCGAGATGCAGATTGCATAACTTGATCAAGGATTTTGCAATTACATTTCCGATTAAATAAAAGAGAAGATACATAACGGAAAGAGTGGCAGATAGTGGTGACCCCTTCGAAATCCGTCTTCTGCAACGCGTTAAAACGTTTTACGAGGATATCGTTTTATTTATAGATTTGGCAAAAAAAATCTTTGTTTTTAGGCTTAAAACTTACCACAGCCGCAAGGCAAACTCGATTTATTTGTCCCGTTATAAATTCGGGTGGGACGTCACGCCAGACGGTTCCTTTCTAGATTACACTTGTCTTTATAGAAATTGAAAAGATTTTAAGCGTGTAATACATGATAAATGACTACACCAGCATAACCTTGGTTAATTAGGTTTGTTAAACCTGCATTTTATTATACTGTTCATTGCATTTGCCCGAATATTTATCTTTGTAGGCTATTTTTATCAGGGTCTATGCTAGAATCAGAATGTTGATACAGACCTTGTCGCTTATAGTATAATCAATACATTTTTTAAATTCTATAACTTACTAGGTAATTTGTAAGAATAAAGATTACATCAAATGTCACATATTTATAACCAGGCATAGCGAAATAGTAATACCGAAGAAGGTTACCAATTATATACGTATTGAGCTACATAACTGGAAATGGGTTTTTAATGAATATGTTAAGAAAATTGATCATCTCAGGTATGCTATATTTAGCAGAATACATTACTTATGACTGTCATACTACCGTTGATGAGGTATTCTCTTCGTAAATCAAACAAACATAATTAATTTACATATTGCATTTAGCTAACAAGGTAACTACAATAATTGTCTCCCTTTGTCCGCTAATTTGATAGGCATATATGATGAGCATTTATAGAGTAAACTTTAAAAAAATGTGATAACAATGTGATAAGTAGGCAAACACCAAAGAATTTGAGTTTGAAAAACATATGTCGTTGATGCCTTTTTATTAATTAATTATATCGACTTCTTGATTTAATTATGTTTGCACATGAAATTGTTTAATTTAATTATATTTGATATTTCTCTATTCATCATATAGTAAATTTGCCTATCAAAATGGCTACCGGGGGAGGTAAACATTGTAGTTGTAGTAGCATAAAACAACTCATGTTAAAAAAGTCTTTAATCTGTAGTCAAACTGTAGTTATTTAATACAATTGAACGTATGAAAAAGAAAAGGGTAAGGTGCATAACATTTGACCAAGTTTATATTATTAATATTGAGTAAAAAGAGAAGAGAAATATTGTGCCGGTACCTTTTATGTTTCCCGATATGAATACCGAGGCCTACAAAAGAGCCATTTTACACATTCTGAAATCCTTCTTACACACACTCAAACCCTATGTTGTTGGTACTCAACAGAATCGTCTTCGTGAGATGATTCTTTTGATTACCAACAACATAGGGTTTGGTTGAGCAATAAGAGAGACATTGTGGTGAAAAGACACATTTACTCCTTCTTTGTAGTTCCCTGTATAATGATCATTTGATCTTATAATTTTGTTCCTTTATTTTTACCAGGAGCTAGATGTAAAGTAGAGAATTTGACGATCTCCAAGGACGTTGTGTACAGGACGAATATAACAGTAACATTGTCCTGCAGTTTCATCGATAACGAACCTCCACCGGACATCAACCTCATCTGGCACCATAACGACAACCCGAAACCACTGGTCACTGGACCCCCGACTTTACATTATGATTCCAACCAACGATTCTCATACCAGTTGATAATTGATAATGCCAGTAAGAATGATGCGGGCAGATACAGCTGTAACGTTGAAGGAGGTCCGTTGGTTGTCTCCACTACCCTGACGGAAGTATCAGGTATATTCTTTATTAGTTTGATTTAATTCACTTTTTAAACGAGCCATGGTATGGTTGGATCTTTAAGGACCGTTACAATATGGGACTATTCATTCTATTGAAGACTTTATAAATAGCATACAAGATCAATTGCTAAAATAACTAACCCTTTTCCACATACAACACATCTGCAGCAGACGGCTTTGAAAATAACCAGTCAATAATGTGATTCTTTTCGTAAAGAGTCATTTATCATTTTGCCACATTTTTAAAAAAAATATTCTTAAAGTAAGGTTTTACGTGATGAGATGTTCCATATTTTTCTCCAGATTATTTCAAAGTCGTCTGCTGCAGATATTTTGTATGTGGAAAAGGGTGGGTTGTTATTTAGCTATGTTCCCATTCCCAAGATATGTTTTTATAGGGAGTTTCTTTTTCACAAGAAAAAAAATTGATTTACAAAATATTTCTTTATCTTTAGTTGACGACAATCCAGCTGTAGGAGAAATTAATTCGAACCTGGAATTTAACCTTCTGAGTAGGCCGAACCCGGATGTTCGATGTTTCACAGCACACAAACCTTTCAAAGAGGCTCCAGGTTGTAAGATGAACACCAACGTTACTGGTAAGTCTCCTGGTGTACATGTGGTTGACTGAAAGTTTTAAGAAAAGGAGATATTTCTCCTTTTCACACAATGATTAGTATTATATAAATGTCTTTTTCAAGTTGTTTAGTCTTACAGCAGACAAATTGTGTTATCATTTAGAAAGGAAATGGTTTTAACCATTTCCCACATACATCGCTCTCTGATGCCTCTGCAGCTGACGACATTTGAAATCATTTTGGCAAAAGGAGAAAAAGCTCTTGATGAGCAATTTCTCCACTTGCCACAATGTTTTCAACTCTTGCCAATTATAATATTTGGATGTATATATCATTTTAATATTTATTCTTAGATGATATCAAAGTCGTCTACCGCGACTTTATTGTTTGGAGAGAAAAGTAATCCATGAGGGATTGAACTAAATGTTTTGTAATTTTACAGCATTTAATCCTTTCACCGCTACTAAATGACACGCATCTGCAGAAATTCTACGTTTCCTACAATGTTATCAACTTTGTATCAAAAGTATATGTTTTAATTTCTAGACATTATTTTTCTAATATTCTTTTCAAAGCAGACGTCTCTCAAAAATAAACAGGAAAATCCCAAGTCTCTTTCAACATATGAGCGGTTCTACGAGAAAACAACCATTAAGGACTCTGAGTAAATGTGTCGACCAAGATTAGTCTGCGCAGTCCGCGCATGCTAATCAGGACCGACACATTTCGTCTCAGGGGATAGAGGTATAGAGTAATTATTCTTGAAACAGAAAATCCACAGGAGGCGAAAAGTGTCTATCCACTGGTACTGGTACTGGTTGTAGTAGAATATGTTGAGTCCCTGTAGATTCGTCTTTAACATCAATCTTTGTTAGCTGTCTGTTATTTTGCTTCCGGTGTATTAGTTTAAAGAAATTTCAACACTAACGCAATCGCTGTGTTAGTATATATCACTTGTGTCAAATTGAACTTGTCTATAATGCAAGTCATATCTAGTTTTAAAACTTAGCACTGTTTTAGAGTCAATTATACTCTGTGGTAAATTATTCCATGGTTCTATTAATACTCGGGCACAAAAGAAATTACTCCTGAAAGATTTTACACATCTTGGTTTCTTCAGTATCTTAGTATGTCATCTAGTAGCTGTCTCAGAGAGTTCAAAGAGTTCATTTACAGATAGACTGTCAGTATTGTTCATTATTTTGAAAGTTTGAACCATGTCCATTCGTTTGCTTCTATAGTTTAGGGTTGTTAATTCGAGTTCTTCCAATCTACCCTCATACGACATTGTGTACAATTCAGGGAGACTTTCGTAACGCGTCTTTGAACATTCTCAAGGATTCTAATATCCTTCTTGAAGTGCGGGAACCAAATTTTATTTCCATAATCTAAGATTGGCCTGATAATAGTTTTATAAAGTATAAGCAGAGTTTCTTTGTTCAGAATGGAAAATGACCTTTTCACAATCTCTACAATTCGGTTTGCTCGGTTTGTAGTGGTACTTATGTTTGTTGAATTTTAAGTCGTCCTGAACATAAATTGCCAGATCGTTTTCTTCAGTGGCACTTTTAACAGACTTAGTTGATCCATCTTTATCAGTCATTTTGTATTCAAAACATTGGCTGTCTTTTGCGATATGCATCCCTTTACACTTTGCAACGTTAAAGTACATTAGCCATTTGTTTGTCCATTCACACAGTTTCAATATATCATTCTGTATACTTTCAAAATCTTCAATACTTTCAATTGTAGTATATATCTTTGCATCATCAGCGAAGATTTTACAGTACGATTTAACTTGTTCTGGCAAGTCATTCACATACAAAATGAACAAAATCGGCCCTAACACTGAGCCTTGAGGCACACCACTTGTAACCTCTGTCCATGAGGATTCACATCCATTTACCTTTACTCTTTGTTGTCTGTTTATCACCAGTCGCGACACTACGGTCATGGTGGAGTGCCCTTGGGCAAGGCACATTTTCTAGCCTAGTACTGGTTTGTTTACCCAGGGATCATGAATAATTAAATTTAATTGCGCGCTAAATGACCTTAGCTGTCGATGCGCCATAAAACAATATACATTCATTCATTCTGTTTATCAGAAAATGTGTTATCCATTTAAGTATATTTCCAGCGATGCCAAGGTGTTTTATCTTGTTTAAAAGTATTTTATAAGGAACACAATCGAATGCTTTCCGAACATCAAGATATATAACACCCAAGGGCTTCCCATCATCAACAAACTTAGACCAGTCATCAAAAACTTTCAATAATTGTGAAATACAGCCCTTTTTTGTCTATAGCCATATTGTGAGTATTAGAATACATTGCTGTCTTCACAGTGAGAGACTATCACATCTTTGATTAGTCTTTCAAGTAGTCTGCACAGTCTACAAGTCATACTAAAAGGTCTATAGTTAGAGACTTTTGTCTTATGTCTTATCACCATTTTTGAAAATATATACATGCCGCCATTCACCAGGAATATCTCCTTCACTTATGGACTTATTGAAAACGAAAGTTATTGGTTCTGCAGTGCTATCTGCAGTTTCTTTCAATAGCCTCGGGTGAGCCTCATCTTCACCAACATATTTAGATATATCAAGGCCTTTCAGAAGTGCCTCGACTTTATCAACAGTGACAAACAGATCGCATGCCATACTGGTTACTTTTGGTGTAAGTTCAGGTAAAACATCATTTTCGTTCTTCTGGAAAACTAATGTAAAGAAATTATTGAGTTTATTCGCTTTGCCTTCACCACTAGTTATCCATTCCCCCTGATCATTTTTTAAGTCATTTATAACAGCTCTACACGTGGTTTTACTTTTCATAAATTTCCAAAATGATTTTGGATTACTTTTAACTTCCAGAGAAATACCTCTTTCATAGGGTCTCCATGCATACTTTACAGCTGTGGTACTCTGTTTTTAATTTGGCAGTACTTTTGATAATGGTGTCTTGACAATGTTGGTTTTCTCGTGTAACGGCTCATATCAAAGTTATTTGCAAGAGATGGCAGTACTAGAGACAATGGTTCTTAACCCTTTCCCACCTGTAGATGCATTTTGACGCAATGGCAGCAGACGACTTTTAAAAACATTGTAGCCAAAGGTGAAATTGCTCATCATTTTCTCCTTTGGCCACAATGTTTTCAACTTTATTAAACTATCTTTTATGGAGATTTTTCAGGTTTTTGTCACTATGTTTTCAAAGTCGTCTGCTGCAGGTTTTTTGTATGTGGGAAAGGATTAAGTCAACCCTTTTGTTAGGGCATTTTTTGGGGAAGATATTCAGCACAGATCCCGAAATCTGAAACAATTATCCTTTTCCGAAGAAATCTAGGCAGAAATCTGGAAAATCTGGATAAACCCCTTCCAACATACAATACATCTGCAGCAGACGGCATTGAAATGATCATGTTCACAATTTAAATTGTTTGTATAAATGATAGTATGATTATTGAATAGAGTTGAATTCCCGATTATGAGCAGTTTCTCCTTTTGCCACATGATTTCAAAAGTCGTCTGCTGCAGAGGCGTCAGAAAGGCGTATGTATGTGGGAAAGGGTTAACATTAATGACAGTATTATTATTTTAAGATATAAAACATTGTTCCACAATATTTTTAAAAGTCGTCTGCTTGCAGATGCGTCAAAGTGCCTACGCAGTTGATAAAGGGTAACACTTAATTCCAGTACATTAAGTGCCTTTAATTGAACCCTTTTCCTGAATTAGAAAACAGTGTTAACAATTAGGCTTCCACTTTTCATGATGATACAATATTTTCCATGCCACTATTATTTCAAAAGTCGTCTGCTGCAGATGCGTCAGAAAGCGGCTGTATGTGGGAAAGGGTTAACATTAATTACAACATTATTATTTTAAGATAATAAACATTGTTCTACAATATTTTCAAAAGTCGTCTCCTGCATATAAATTTTCAAAGCAGAAGACTGAAAATATATCTGCTGCGAATATGTCTGTACGAGGTAAAGAGTTCGCATGAACTTTCTTTCTACAGAAACGGATTCTGCTTACAATGATTTCGTAATAGTCTCAGCTGCGGCCTTACTGTATTACAAAACACTAGAGAAGGCCGTAAAAAAGCAAGAGACATTTAACCTGGTAAAACCATTGATAGGTATTGTATTCGTCTGAACACCTTCCCAAATACGAACCAACAACACCTTTCTTGCCACGGCCCAGACGAGCGCTTTATTGTTAGACAGAGCGACCAATATGCGCAAACAGCACATGCATATATACATAAATTTACATGTATTAAGATTATCCCAATCCACCAACTTTTATACTTATAGTAAGTAATTTTCATTTAGCAAGCTTCACATACATGTATCTCCCATCAAAAGGGTCCTAACCCACGTAAAACCCCTTTTTTAAGGAGGAACCGTGCATCCGTGGCATGCGCGAAACAACCAGTGTTTCTCAGAATAACCCTAGGGAAATCAGGCTGTCGGAACTCAACCTAGTTTAATGTGTGAAGCTATATAACTTTCAAAATAATCGAATAGCATTCTGTGTAAGCTGTCTTACGAGCGAAGTCTAGTGTGGAACTGACAAACACGCCCTATAACTACCTTATATATACTCATACCCGAGCGCACATCCCGTGCAGCACATCCCGTGTAACTACAATACACAATAACCCTTTTGTGTGTTTACCGTGTTAAGACCAGCATTCTCTGCTTTACTACGTACCACAGACAATTTGTAAGTCTGAACACACACCTTCCCAAATAAAAAACAACAACACCTTTCTTGCAACGGCCCAGACGAGCGCTTGAACGCTACAAATTATAGTGCACTGAATGCTATTCGAATTCTAAAATCAAAGAACAATATTACAATTTTAACTGTTTTGTGACAAATAATCTCTTTTCTACAGAATCGTCAATATACCCATCATTCGCCATGTCCGTTTTCCAACGCCCGTGACGCTTTAAACATCGATCCGTAACGCCGCTGGCGTTAGCTGCACTAGTAGCTCACTGGCTCTCAGGGAATGAGTTTCTAGATGCAAATCTGGAGCAACCAATCTCAACCGAGAGGCAATACATACTCTAGAACGAGAATAACTCAGCTGTTTGAAAACACTTTGACCCGGATCTACAAGCCGGAAATTAAAAACTGTGCATGCCTTTAATTTGAATATTTTTTAAAATGCCATTCTGATTATCATAAAATATAGTACACGTTATCAATATGCTATGCGAAACCTGTGTACAACTTTTCGCTCGAATCGCACGTGCGGTTCGTGCAGTAGCCGACGACGTCGGTTTACATGTTTATTGGGTCTCGCACTTTACAGTCGAAAGTTTACACTTTAAAAAGCATTAAACATTTGTTAAAGATTCAATCAATCGGAAAAACATCGAAAGTTTTTGTTGTGTTAGATTGTTACGATGTCACGGCTTTCCGAAAATCAGCGTTTGCCTGCCATCGGGATGCTGCAAGCTGGAAAGCAAAAAAACGAGGTCGCTCAACAATTTGGTGTACATAGGAACACTATAAGTTCACTGTATAGACGTTACCAGCACACTGGCAGTACTCGGGACTACCCTCGACCTCGGGCACCGCGTGTGACGTCACGTCTACAAGACAACCATATTCGGCTCACTCATCTTCGTAACCGTTTCCAATCTGCAAGTTTGACTGCTAGAACTATTCCTGGACACCAACTAATTAATCCGAGAACTGTTCGGAAACGTCACCGTGTTGCACGCCTAGGATGGTGTCGAATTCGCCTAAGGTTTACCCGCAGACTATGGGGGGGGGGGGGGGGGGGGGGGGGGGGAACATACTCTTCACGGTGGGGGGGGGGGGGGGGGGAAACAAACTCTTCACGGACGAGTCACGATTTAGTCTTGACAGCTCAGACAGTCTAAGAGACAAAGGTTACGTGCAGTCATCAATGCGTTAGGCGAACATACCAGATATTGAGTTTGTGACTTTGGATTTCACCCCACCAGTCTTTGACGCGATGCCAAGATTAAATGAGTAACATTGTTGGTGATTTCTGTTTGTGATTATGTAAGGATAGATTGATAAACTATTATGTTGTTTAAAATATGTACCATATTATGAAATAAAAAAATTACAAACATTTTCCCGATGCACAGTTTTTAATTTCCGTTAGTATATATAATTCGGAATCAACAGGCATTCCTGAGCACTGTAAATACCTTTGCAACATTGCAATCGGACAAGCGCTAGTTTCGCCATTTGCGATTAATGCTTCTCTACCAGACCTATATACATCGGTTATACTTTTCTTAATATACAAAACCAAATGATCCATATTAAATCGCAACATCTTAAATCTACTATTTCGTTAAACCGTAAAAATCCAGCAAATCCTAATAAAATCATAGATACGTCCCGCAAAACGATGATGTCTCGTGACTCTAAATACATACTGCAAAGTTCAATCAAGCTCTGTGTGCTTATAACGTCCTTCTTTACTATGGGTTTGGAATTCAAACTTTTGGCACTTTCAACTAACATTAAAACAGTTGAATTTATCGTTGGATCAGAGTAATTGTTCATTCGATGAAGCCACTTAATAGCATAAAGAGATGATGAAATCACATCCGATTCTCTTGCATCGATCATTTGTGATAAATACATTGCAACGTGAATGGAGCACGCTGGCCTCGAAGAAATACCTTTTTTCTCACAGAAATCGTTAAACGCTCTGATTTGATAGCAGTATTTGGCCACAGTAGTATCAGCCCTTGCCGACACCATTTGTATAGCCATTGTGTCTATAATCCGATCTTGATCGACAATATGTACATCAGCCTCATCGAATTTACGTTTCAAAGACGCTCTTATGCCAATACCTGTGAAAAAGAAGTATTTATCAAACACCAGAAAACGTTAATAACATCTTTTCCCTCATTGTTTTCCTTCAAAAACGCAATGTAATGCGACCATGCTGAATGATAAAACATTCTCACCGAACATTGCGTTGTTTCTCTTGCCTTTGCACACATCTCCTGATTTTGGCAATTCAAGTGCAGCTTTTACAAAATATTTATATTCGTTTTGCAAATCAGTATTAAACGGCCAAAATGGTGTTGACTCGAGCATTTTCCGATGCTGATTTCCTCAGACATCTCATTATATGCTTTGGAGGCGGAACTAACCAATTCAGTTCACCGCACCAAGTCTGATCAAATGCGTCTATGGCTTCCGTGCCAGGTACCCACCACCTCGAGTTAAACCAACATTTATTATTATAATCTGTTGAAAACTTATCTACATCATGAAGACCCAACAATTTATCAAATTTTCTATAAATATCTTTGGAAATAGACCAATCAACACTATCCTGACACCTATTCAAGTGATCAGCAAGAAGGTTATCACCCCTTGGGATCCAGACTGAGTTAAATGTGATCCTGTTCTGCTCACAAACTGAATTTATCGCTAATGATAAGTTATGGAGCTCATTAACTCTGCTACCAGCGTGTAAAATACGCTCAACATTTTGATTATCTGAACATTTCTTAATATAGCGATTTTTCAATATCTTCAAGGTTACTCATAACAACCCGATGTACAGCCTCTAGCTCCCTCTATGTGGAACTTTCGATCGACTCATTACTCGTCCATGATACGAATATTTCGGAATTAGAAAAATGGCTTCCAATATTTAGATCGCTTACCGCACAAACATCCCTATCCTCTATTAACAAACCATTTATATCATGCATGGGATGAATTTTACATATCTCATGCCAACCAGAGTAATTAGCACATCTCTCTTCCGGGAGATAATTTTCGCAAACCAAATCTACCAGACAACTGTCTCCGTTGAATTTTGATTCTCGAAAGAATCGACCATCACTATTGATCACATTTTCCGATAAACAATAACAACTCTCTTCCGGGAGTTTTACGAATCCGCCAACACGCGAAATACTAGTATATATCGATCAAAACCGACTTGCGCACTCGCTTCCGGGAGTCGCCCATCATTAAATATATAACGATCAAAGGAATTACCTCTGTCCACCACTACCTCGTGGCTCCCTTGCATTTTAACAACGGTATTTTCTGCCGGTGCGAATTCCGAACCGTCTCCTGACAAACATGCGTTACATATTTCAACAAATCCATCATAACCATGGGAACTTGCGTTTGCTTTTACGACCCGATGTTGCCTATACAAACATCCTAAATCATTGAGACGTCTGGCATTTATACGCCAATAATTCAATTCTCCTATAGCCACCTTATTCACACCTGAACCGGCGAATTCCAACTACAGCGATTATTTATACACATGTACAAGTTTCTGATGTGCAAACTAACGCGTTTACCGAGTACACTCTGCAGTGATATAATTTGACCGATAACCGAATGCACGGTTTCGAATTTATCATTCCTCACGTCAAACAAAACGGAGTCAATTTGGATCTACAACCGCTTAATTATTTCATCCATTAACCGCAAAATACTGTCTTCAAAATTAAAAACATGACCCAACCAAATAGCTATCATTCTCGGCAACCAATCGCATCTACCTTCTGTCAAAGGAAAACCAAATTCAATTAATGAACTCCTTGCTAACTTGCTGTGTCTTAAAGTAAGCTCGAAATCCGTGTGATTCCCCTATACTGTCATCGAGAAACATAACAATATCGATGCACAACGATCTCCAATATTTCAGTAACTTCTGAGTACTTTGGTAATATGTGTCCGGCTGTAGACAAACCGAAAGGAAGACAATTAAAAACGTAATAACGGTCAATACCTTCGTCGGACCATGAGAACCCCAAATATGTTCTGTGGCATGAACAAATATCAATGGGATGATATACATAACTAAACGCCTGAAAAATCGATTGTGCAACTTTTACGCCCTCAAATTTGACCTTAAACAAGTATAAGCATGGATTAATATGTCTACAGTCAAGAATTAATCTAGGCTTGCCAGACCTACCGTATGCCGTTAATGGGTTTCTTGAACAACTGAAATAATACCCTTTTCTACCAAACAGCCAATTATACGGTTTACATAAATCGTATTATCCCTGGCGGATCTATTATTATTTAACTGAACTATCGCCGGAGTCTCAGTAATTGATTGATTGATTGATTGATTGGGGTTTAACGCCGTTTTTAACAATTTCTCAGTAATATCACGGCGGCCAGTTCACCTACTCATGTGTTTCCTGGTTGTCTCACACCAGTACTCCATACAACAATCTTCCCAAGCAACTGGCTGCTTTTCCACATAGACTTAGCCCAGTGGTGGAAGACGAATGACGCATGTCGCAATGACTTTTGTCAAACGTCGGAAATAAAGTTGGCCGAGCCGGGATTTGAACTCACAACCCCTGGATTGACAGCCCGCGTCGTTACCGACTGAGCTACCGGGACTCGACCGGAGTCTCAGCAAACGGTAACTTGTAACCCTTATATACGACATCCTAAATGTAAGCATTATTTGTATAAGCTACCCCTTTGATATAGCTCTGTTTTGAGTTTACCAACAGGTGAAAAAACGGTTAAACCCGTTAGCTCTGAATGTTTACTAGAGTCGATAGTACCTCCTTTTTTTCAAAACAATATGATTTGAACTATCATTATCATCTAAACCAGTACATGCTCCTTTGCCCTCAATGTTGAAAGCCTGATTTATTACGTCGTTAACTGTTTACCCAAGTCAACACTTGTTCCCTTTTTAACGATGTTTAAAATCGGACTCTCTATAGTCTCATTATTACTTATGCTGGAATGTTCAATTTTTTCCTTTTCCTCATCGTATTTTCCCAGATGTTGGCCACCTGATTTGAACTTGATATTCGAACCGGCTCCGTGCCCCGTTTCTATGCAATTAATGCCAACAATATTTGTTATACCCTTTTCCGCAAAATATAATTGCTTTCTATCGGTATTCGTTTTATCCAAAACCTTTGAAAGGTGACCAACAATAAAACTACTTATCTTGTTATTGTAATTCTGGAGTGAGCATTCATTCTTCCAGTGCCCCGCCTTTCCACAGATAAAACATAAATCTGGTTTCTTCGCCGAACCAACATGAGAATACGTCTGTCCCGTTCCTTGAGATGATGAGTCTCCCCTAGACTGTTCCCGTCCGTAAGGGGTTGACCTTGACCTGCCTCTTTGTCTTTTCGCCTTTAGCCTTTCTCGAAGCCGGATAGTCTTCCTTATGAATACGCTTTTCATCCTCACTATCGCTGGCTATAGGATTGCTCTCATATTATGCAACCATTATCCACCCCAATTTGGAGGTATCAGCAAGCTGAATTAATTTCTAACGCCGCTTTGGAATATCTTTCGCTGCAATGAAAAAGAAAAATGCAACAAAAATAACCCGTGCGTCGTTTGCTACTTTGATAAACAAGACTTAAACAATCCCATTAAACTCGAAAACCTCTACATATAGAACTTGCTATCATTTTTAGTCTTCGTAATCCTCTGGGAATCCATGTTTAACTCGGCATATTCCAACCTGGCGATAACCTTGGAATTCTGTTCGAATTGCTCCTCGTTACTTTAACGCTTGAATTTCTGAGCGTCTAAAAAAGAAATACTACTAGAAGAGGCAGAAGAGTTTGGATAACTTATCTTCTCTATAAGTCCACCTATTTTCCGCAACAAGTTGCCATGTGACTCCTGAATAACGTCTTTTACTCTGCTGTTCACCAAAGCGTTGATATCTTCTTCATCCATATTGTCTCTGTGTAAGCAGTCTAACGAGCGAAGTCTAGCGTGGAACTGACAAACACGCCCTATAACTACAAATGTACCTTATATATACTCATACCCGAGCGCACATCCCGTGCAGCACATCCCGTGCAACTACAATACACAATAACCCTTTGTGTGTTTACCGTGTTAAGGCAAGCATTCTCTGCTTTACTACGTACCACAGAGAATTTGTAAATAATCTTATATAAACATCTTATACAGTACTCATTTTTCAAACCTCATTATTGAAACAGAGATAGTCATAACCTATTCTTAAAGAGTATTCCCACAGTAAGCAAATCTGATGCAGACAACTTTTCAAACATCTAGGACAAAGTTATGGAACATCTCTACAGATGGAAGTATAATTATTGAATAAAGTTGAAATAATTTGTCCCAAGGATTTCAAAACACGTCTGCTTAAGATTCATACTGTGAGGAGTTTACACATTACATTTCTTGATGTGCTATTTTTTATTCCATCCCAAGCCGATTTCACATAAAGATCTAAAGGTCAATTTATCCTTTTGCCTCATTGTTATCAAAAGTCATTGACTGCTAAATCCATCTGCATCGGGGGGAAAGGTCAATTAATCATTTTGCATCATTGTTATCAAAAGTCATTGACTGCTAGATCCATCTGCGTCGGGGGATAGGTCAATTAATCATTTTGCCTCATTGTTATCAACAGTCATCTGCATCAGAGCATAGGTCAATTAATCCTTTTTCCAAAGTGTTATCAAAAGTCATCTGCATCGGAGGATAGGTCAATTTGAATGTTTGCCTCATTGTTATCAACAGTCATTGACTGCTAAATCCATCTGCATCAGGGGATAGGTTGATTTATCCTGTTTCCTCATTGTTATCAACAGTCATCTGCATCGGGGGATAGGTCAGTTTATCCTTTTGCCTCATTGTTATCAACAGTCATCTGCATCGGGGAATAGGTCAATTAATCCTTTTGCCTCATTGTTATCAAAAGTCATTGACTATTAAATCCATCTGCATCGGGGAATAGGTCAGTTTATCCTTTTGCCTCATTGTTATCAAAAGCCATTGACTATTAAATTCATCTGCATCGGGGGATAGGTCAAATAATCCTTTTGCCTCATTGTTTTCAAAAGTAATTGACTGCTAAATCAATCTGCATCGGGGCATAGGTCAATTAATCCTTTTGCCTCATTGTTATCAAAAGTAATTGATTGCTAAATCCATCTGCAACGGGGGATAGGTCAATTAATCCTTTTGCCTAAGTGTTATCAAAATAATTGACTATTAAATCCATCTGCATCGGGGGATAGGTCAGTTTTTCCTTTTGCCTCACTGTTATCAAAAGTAATTGACTGCTAAATCCATCTGCATCGGGCGATAGGTCAATTAATCCTTTTGCCTCATTGTTATCAAACGTCATTGACTATTAAATCCATCTGCATCGGGGGATAGGTCAGTTTATCCTTTTGCCTCATTGTTATCAAAAGTAATTGATTGCTAAATCCATCTGCATCGGGGGATAGGTCAATTAATCCTTTTGCCTCAGTGTTATCAATGAAAATAATCCTTTTTCCTCATTGTTATCAACAGTCATCTGCATCGGGGGATAGGTCAATTAATCCTTTTGCCTCATTGTTATCAAAAGTCATTGACTATTAAATCCATCTGCATCGGGGGATAGGTCAGTTTTTAATATTTTGCCTCATTGTTATCAAAAGTAATTGATTGCTAAATCCATCTGCATCGGGGGATAGGTCAATTTATCCTTTTTCCTCAATAATATCAACAGTCATCTGCATCAGAGGATAGGTCAATTAATCCTTTTGCCTCAGTGTTATCAAAGGTAATTGACTGCTAAATCCATCTGCATCGGGGGATAGGTCAGTTTTTAATATTTTGCCTCATTGTTATCAAAAGTCATCTGCATCAGAGGATAGGTCAATTAATCCGTTTGCCTCAGTGTTATCAAAAGTCATTGACTATTAAATCCATCTGCATCGGGGGATAGGTCAATTTATCATTTTCCTCATTGTCATCAACAGTCATCTGCATCAGAGGATAGGTAAATTAATCGGTTTGCCTCAGTGTTATCAAAAGTCATTGACTATTAAATCCATCTGCATCGGGGGATAGGTCAGTTTATCCTTTTGCCTCATTGTTATCAAAAGTTTATTGACTGCTAAATCCATCTGCATCGGGGGATAGGTCAATTAAACCTTTTGCCTCATTGTTATCAAAAGTCATTGACTATTAAATCCATCTGCATCGGGGGATAGGTCAGTTTATCCTTTTGCCTCATTGTTATCAAAAGTAATTGACTGCTAAATCCATCTGCATCGGGGGATAGGTCAAATAATCCTTTTTCCTCATTCATATCAACAGTCATCTGCATCGGGCGATAGGTCAATTAATCCTTTTGCCTCATTGTTATCAAAAGTAATTGACTGCTAAATCCATCTGCATCGGGGGATAGGTCAAATAATCCTTTTTCCTCATTGTTATCAACAGTCATCTGCATCGGGAGATAGGTCAATTAATCCTTTTGCCTCATTGTTATCAACAGTCATTGATTGCTAAATCCATCTGCAACGGGGGATAGGTCAATTAATCCTTTTGCCTAAGTGTTATCAAAATAATTGACTATTAAATCCATCTGCATCGGGGGATAGGTCAGTTTTTCCTTTTGCCTCACTGTTATCAAAAGTAATTGACTGCTAAATACATCTGCATCGGGGGATAGGTCAATTAATCCTTTTGCCTCATTGTTATCAAACGTCATTGACTATTAAATCCATCTGCATCGGGGGATAGGTCAGTTTATCCTTTTGCCTCATTGTTATCAAAAGTAATTGATTGCTAAATCCATCTGCATCGGGGGATAGGTCAATTAATCCTTTTGCCTCAGTGTTATCAATGAAAATAATCCTTTTTCCTCATTGTAATCAACAGTCATCTGCATCGGGGGATAGGTCAATTAATCCTTTTGCCTCATTGTTATCAAAAGTAATTGACTGACTGCTAAATCCATCTGCATCGGGGGATAGGTCAGTTTTTAATATTTTGCCTCATTGTTATCAAAAGTAATTGATTGCTAAATCCATCTGCATCGGGGGATAGGTCAATTTATCCTTTTTCCTCAATAATATCAACAGTCATCTGCATCAGAGGATAGGTCAATTAATCCTTTTGCCTCAGTGTTATCAAAGGTAATTGACTGCTAAATCCATCTGCATCGGGGGATAGGTCAGTTTTTAATATTTTGCCTCATTGTTATCAAAAGTCATCTGCATCAGAGGATAGGTCAATTAATCCGTTTGCCTCAGTGTTATCAAAAGTCATTGACTATTAAATCCATCTGCATCGGGGGATAGGTCAATTTATCATTTTCCTCATTGTTATCAACAGTCATCTGCATCAGAGGATAGGTCAATTAATCGGTTTGTCTCAGTGTTATCAAAAGTCATTGACTATTAAATCCATCTGCATCGGGGGATAGGTCAGTTTATCCTTTTGCCTCATTGTTATCAAAAGTCATTGACTGCTAAATCCATCTGCATCGGGGGATAGGTCAATTAAACATTTTGCCTCATTGTTATCAAAAGTCATTGACTATTAAATCCATCTGCATCGGGGGATAGGTCAGTTTATCCTTTTGCCTCATTGTTATCAAAAGTAATTGATTGCTAAATCCATCTGCATCGGGGGATAGGTCAAATAATCCTTTTTCCTCACTGTTATCAACAGTCATCTGCATCGGGCGATAGGTCAATTAATCCTTTTGCCTCATTGTTATCAAAAGTAATTGACTGCTAAATCTATCTGCATCGGGGGATAGGTCAAATAATCCTTTTTCCTCATTGTTATCAACAGTCATCTGCATCGGGAGATAGGTCAATTAATCCTTTTGCCTCATTTTTATCAACAGTCATTTACTGATAAATCCATCTGCATCGGGGGAAAGGTCAATTTATCCTTTTTCCTCATCGTTATCAAAAGTCATATGCATAGGGGGAAAGGTCAATTTATCCTTTTGCCTCATTATTATTAAAAGTCATTGACTGCTAAATCCATCCGCATCGGGGGATAGGTCAATTTATCTTTTTGCCTCATTGTTATCAACAGTCATCTGCATCGGGTGATAGAGTAATTTAAATGTTTGTCTCATTGTTATCAACGTCATCTGCATCGGGGGATAGGTCAATTTAAATGTTTGCCTCATTGTTATCAACGTCACCTGCATCGGGGGATAGGTCAATTAATCCTTTTGCCTCATTGTTATCAACAGTTATCTGCATCGGGGGATAGGTAAATTTATCCTTTTGCCTCCATGTTATCAAAAGTCATTGACTGCTCAATCTATCTGCATCGGGGGGAAATATTAATTAATCCTTTTGCCTCATTCTTATCAAAAGTCATTGACTGCTAAATACATCTATATCGGGGAGATAGGTCAATTTATCATTTTGCCTCATTGTTATCAAAGGTCATTGACTGCTCAATCCATCCGCATCGGGGGATAGGTCAATTGATCCTTTTGCCTCATTGTTATCAAAAGTCATTGACTGCTCAATCCATCTGCATCGGGGGAGAGGGCAATTTATCCTTTTGTCTGTATTGTTATCAAATGTCATTGACTGCTCAATCCACCCGCATCGGGGGGAAAGGTCAATCCTTTTGATTCATTGTTATCAACAGTCATCTGCATCGGGGGGGGGGGGGGGTAGGTCAATTAATCCTTTTGCCACAGTGTTATCAAAAGTCATTGACTATTAAATCCATCTGCATCGGGGGAAAGGTCAATTTATCATTTTGCCTCATTGTTATCAACAATTATCTGCATCGGGGGGAAAGGTCAATTTATCCTTTTGCCTCCATGTTATCAAAAGTCATTGACTGCTATATCCATCTGCATCGTGGGGAAATATCAATTAACCCTTTTGCCTCATTGTTATCAAAAGTCATTGACTGCTAAATCCATCTATATCGGGGGGATAGGTTAATTTATCTTTTTGCCTCATTGTTATCAAAAGTCATTGACTGCTCAATCCATCCGCATCGGGGGATAGGTCAATTGATCCTTTTGCCTCATTGTTATCAAAAGTCATTGACTGCTCAATCCATCCGCATCGGGGGATAGGTCAATTGATCCTTTTGCCTCATTGTTATCAAAAGTCATTGACTGCTCAATCCATCCGCATCGGGGGATAGGTCAATTTATCATTTTGCCTCATTGTTATCAAAAGTCATTGACTGCTTAATCCATCTATATCGGGGGGATAGGTCAATTTATCCTTTTGCCTCATTGTTATCAAAGGTCATTGACTGCTCAATCCATCCGCATCGGGGGATAGGTCAATTTATCCTTTTGCCTCATTGTTATCAAAAGTCATTGACTGCTCAATCCATCCGCATCGGGGGATAGGTCAATTGATCCTTTTGCCTCATTGTTATCAAAAGTCATTGACTGCTCAATCCATCCGCATCGGGGGATAGGTCAATTGATCCTTTTGCCTCATTGTTATCAAAAGTCATTGACTGCTCAATCCATCCGCATCGGGGGATAGGTCAATTGATCCTTTTGCCTCATTGTTATCAAAAGTCATTGACTGCTCAATCCATCCGCATCGGGGGATAGGTCAATTGATCCTTTTGCCTCATTGTTATCAAAAGTCATTGACTGCTCAATCCATCCGCATCGGGGGATAGGTCAATTTATCCTTTTGCCTCATTGTTATCAAAAGTCATTGACTGCTAAATCCATCTGCATCGGGGGATAGGTCAATTTATCCTTTTGTCTCATTGTTATCAAAAGTCATTGACTGCTAAATCCATCTATATCGGGGGGATAGGTCAATTTATCCTTTTGCCTCATTGTTATCAAAAGTCATTGACTGCTCAATCCATCCGCATCGGGGGATAGGTCAATTTATCCGTTTGCCTCATTGTTATCAAAGGTCATTGATTGCTCAATCCATCTGCATCGGGGAATAAGTCAATTTATCATTTTGTCTGCATTGTTATCAAAATGTATTGACTGCTCAATCCACCCGCATCGGGGAGAAAGGTCAATTAATCCTTTTGCCTCATTGTTATCAACAGTCATCTTCATCGGGGGATAGGTCAAATAATCCTTTTGCCTGCATTGTGATCAAAAGTAATTGACTGCTCAATCCATCCGCATCGGGGGGAAAGGTCAATTAATCATTTTGCCTCCTTGTTATCAACAGTCATCTGCATCGGGGGATAGGTCAAATAATCCTTTTGCCTGCATTGTTATCAAAAGTCATTGACTGCTCAATCCATCTGCATCGGGGGAAAGGTCGATTAATCCTTTTGTCTCATTTTTATTAAAAATCATTGACTGCTAAATCCATCTGCATCGGGGGGGGGGGGGGGGGGGGGGGGGGGGGGAAATGTCAATTTATCATTTTGCCTCATTGTTATCAAAAGTCATCTGCATGTAAGCCTCTGTAAATGAAAGTAAAATTATTGAGTTGAAAAAAGAAAGTGTGGCAAATGGTGCGATTTCTCCTTTTGTCACATTTTTCTTTTCAGATATCATCTGCTGTAGAGTCGTCAAATTGTGTCTGTATATGTGAAAGGATAAAAAGTCTACAATATCAGGAATAAGCTTTCAACTTTCTTTAACAGTTCATACTTTCTCCTACAAGGTTTGAAGGTGATATGGAATGACGATAACGTTACTTTCGTATTGTATGGGGACACCAATCATCTCTCAGACATGAAGTTAAGCTGTTTCCATCCACAAAGCACTATCCCGTTAGATGTTACAAAGGACGATTCGGCGACCAATGACAAGACAGCATTCATATGTAATAGGATTAAAGCCATGTCGGATTTAGATGTCATCTTACAATGGAAAGAGAAGATCCTGTATGACAAGAAAGTGACAGAAACAGGGCAAACATCAGGTAGAGTCCATTCGTTTTGTCGTCGTCAATTCACAGGCGTCCGAGTTTTCATTTGAGAAAAAATGATCAAAAAAACATACAATACCTCGTTAAGATACTACAAATTTTCTCTCTATATTGTCCCTTATGCTGTAGTAATAATAATGACCGTAATGTTAATTCGGGGAATCCAACACAGGCCAGTGCTACTATAAATAGCCTCTCTATATGGTTTTATATAAAAATAATTATTATTATACTATATGAACCATATAGAGGCTATTTATAGTAACTTGGTCCTGGATGGAATTCCCAACATTTTCTCATCCGAAACCATTACGGTTATCATTATTATAGCATATCGACAAAATAGAGAGACAATTTGTAGTCTCTTAACGATGTTTTGTGTGTTTTTCCTCCTTTTTACTCAAATGAAAACTCGGACACCTGTGTTCAATTTATCCCTTTCCCATCATTCGAATATTGAGTTCTTTTAAAAACTAAAATCATACTATTACGTCAAATCAACATGTTATTACCTTCAACTTGAACGATACATTGTCAAAAACAGAGCAATTTCTCCTTTTCCCACAACGGTTTTTTTTTTTAAAAATTGTATCATAGTCATACTCAAATTGTTTACAGTTGTTACAATGTTTTCAGTATGTATTTCCAAAATGTATACCTCTTAAACTATCATATCAGGTAAACAGTTAATTTAGATTTCATTCATTTATATTTCAGGGTCTGCACATTCTCAAGTAACTGTGATTCTTATTGTTGTAAGTGTAATGTCGAAATGGCTGCAACAATTTGTGTTAATTATATTATAGTCCTCAATACATGTTCTGATTTATGAAATAAGTAACACAGCTTATACCCAATCTAATTAAAGTCAGACCACAGTATTTCGCTGTGCAAACCAGAATATTGGATATGACGACATCGCATAAAATTCGTCTCTCAGTTTAAATATAGATGAGCAGGTACTCCTTTTTCTGTCCAATGAAATCGCACAATACAACCAATGCTCAGCCATCACCGCTCCTCTGTCTCGTTTATTTATATACAGAATACAGAATACAGAATTTTATTTGTTATAAGTAAATATAATACTTTTAACTATTTTTCAATTAGAGAGGTAACGAAGAACAAATATATATAATATACATTTCAATTTGATTGTGAAATGGTCACTTTGAGGCCATGTGTGTATTCGCATGAAAAATATATTTCATTAAATTAATTTTTGTTTTTTTGTTACATGATATCATTAGATTTTCGAATTTCTTTAAATTTGGCCATGTATAATAAGTAGAATTTTAAATATCTTTGCGTAAGTCTATAACATGAGGACAGATTAGTAAGAAATGATATTGACTTTCAATAGTTTTCATATTACAAAATGTACATAATCTATTTATTTGAGGGATATTGATATGGCTACCTTTTTCAATGTCAAGGTCATGTGAAGATAGTCGGAATCTAGTTTAACATATTCTTAATTTATTGTACATTTTATAATCAAGATAATTTTCAAATTTAAATTCATGTTTAAACATGCTATAATAAGTTAACCTGTTGGGAGTTATTTATGTTAGCATACCAAGTTTGAAAATATTGATCAAATAGAAGCTAACTTGATTATTTGATGATCTTGGTTTAGACAATAGTTAGATAAACCCAGATTATTCAATATCGGTTTTGGTAGAGTTGCGCGCATGCGCAAACGATACTATTGTTACAGGTTGAATTTTGGAGTCACGTGATGTAAATGCCCCAAAACACATACAAAAATAGAGCAAACAAAACAGACTGAATTACGAATGCAAACATATGCAAAAGTAAAATAAGTAAAATAAATTCCACTTATTCTAGGTATCCAAATAAAATTACAAAGTCTCTTAATGTGTAAATATCATATTTAAGTGTACACTATTATTTAGATATCACTACGCCAATATAGCACTGCACCGCGCGATTACCCTTTGTAAAGTGTAACCCTTTCTTCCCTCTCGGCAGAGATGTAAAAAAATCTACTCGCCCGCTAGCGTTAGCGAGTGGAATGAAGGATCGGGCTAGTACGAAATTCTAGGCGCCAGTCCATACATATTCGTTCATGTCTTTATTCATAATGATAGTATGCATTGCTTAGTCTTTTCGTTCTCTTTCAAGAGCATCCGTGTAGTTGCATATATAAGCAACAGGTGCTCGTTTCTAGTAACGAAGCCAATCGAAGTCGTTTTAGCTATGCATTCGTTTTCAATAGATAATTATACCACAAGCAGGTTTCCGCAAAAACATGAGTACAATCGACACTATTTTCATATTGCAGTATTTAATAAAATAAATGTAACTCAGGGTTTTCGATAAGGACCGGCACCCGGCGAATCATTGCCGTTTCGTTTTCACAAATTTGACGATTAGCGATGACTTTGCATTGGATAGGTGTTTTCGACAAGGTCCGCGTCTAAATTCCCGACTTCTACTAAGAAAGAAATGTCATCAAATCATTTGAGCGCTTTAAATTACGACGAATTGCAAAAACGATTGCGAGTTAATGTTCTAAACACTTGTTTATAAAGCGTTTAGAATACTTTGATTATAATAGGCAGAACGAAATTTTGCAAGAATGAAGAAGAGAAAAATCGATCATTTCTTTCGGCCAAAATCAGGTAAATGACCCGCGGATATTGGTTGTTACAATATAACTGATTCATCCTTTTATTCTAAATTTGTATTACACAGCTCAACATTTGATTTTGACAATTTGTTCGTTATGATTTTGACGCAATTCAAGATTTTGACGCGATTATTTCGTTCATAAAGTTGACTGAGTTGGTTATGGAAAGATTATTAAAAAGTTAAGTTAAGCCAAAACACAGGCAGGCGAGTGGTGCAACACTCAATTCCCAATCCTGCTTGCCCTTTAACAAATCACAACCAACCCCCACAATATATAAACTCTGCAGCAGAAGAATTTAAAAAAAAAATCTGAGGAAAGATACAGAAAATCACATTAATTGGAAGTCTAATCATTGCATATAGTTGAAAACATTGTTGCAAAACGAGAAATTGCTTGTTATGAGCAATTTCTTCTTCTGCATCAATGTTTTCAAAAGTACGTATGCAGATGGTTTAAATAAGAAACACTTTTTTAAAATGATAGTCAGTTGGCTATTCTAGTATATAATGTCCGTCTTAAATAATAATGACAAAACTTTCAAAAAATAAGAAAAAGATTTTTTTACAATTTAATTGAAAATATATTTAATCAAAGTTGGGAAAGTATAGTTGTCCCTTTCCGTGTTTTTTATGAGAGTTAGCAGTATTAAATCACAGGAAAAACAAATAACACATTGACACAATTTCAGATTTAGGCTTTGTTTCTGTCAAACTGCTGAAGAAGACAACGCTGAGACACACATTTTGATTAAAAGTTTATTAAAAAAAAAGTAATCATTTTATTTATGATAAACAACATTATAATGATGGTGTAGACAATACACCAACTTTGTACATTCATTGCACAGACCAAATCTTAGCAATTTTGAAATTATGGACCTCTCAGCACATTTTTTTCTCAACTCATTACTTCTTGGCCAGATTTTACTGCTAAAAATGATGAAATTTTATTTTTAAATATGACCTAAGAAAGCCTTCCCTCAACATTTTGAAAACACCGTCAGAATGTACCATTTTGATTCTAGGTATGGGGCTTCAGTGAGGCTATAACGCTAGAAAGGCTGCATACTATATTTTGTAAGCAACTACTACACGTCAAAAGACAGACTCCTAATCATTTTATATACAGTGAATTGGGAAAATTACCTTTGAAGTGACAACGCCTTTCTTTGATAATTAAATACTGGTTAAAAGTCACGAGAACAGAAGAACGCAAATACATGAAGGCAATATACAAACAAATGTTAAATGATATAAATGAAAATAAAGAAAATTGGGCATCAAAGGTTCAATATATATTGAACAATTTTGGTTTTAGTTATGTATGGATGAATCAAGGTGTCGAAAACATTAACGCTTTCATAAAAATATTTAAACAAAGGGTAAAATATATTTTTATCCAAAACTGGTTGCCGATCTAAGTCAAACCTCTAAAGCTAAAACATTTTGATTTTAAGATGTATTTAGACAACATAAGAATAAAAAAATATAGATTTGCATTAACAAAATTTAGACTTTTAAGTCACCAACTGGAAATTGAAACTGGAAGCGGGAAACAACCTGTTAAGACACTCCTACATGTACATCAGACCGTAAATGCAAATTATGTAACATAATAGAAGACAAATTTCATTTTTTACTTGAATGTCCATTAACTCTTTTCCACCTGCAGACGCATTTAGATGCAAAAGCAGCAGACGACTTTTGAAAACATTGTGGTAAAAAGATGAAATTGCTCATGATGAGCAGTTTCTCCTTTGGCCACCATGTTTTAAACTTTAGTTAACAATTAAGTGATCTTTTATGGACATTTTTCAGGTTTTTGTCACAATGTTTTCCAAGTCGTCTGCTGCATAATTGTTGCACAAGGGAAAGGGTTAAACAATGATCTCAGCCAAATCTATATAAGAAAATATTATTCTTCTACGATACAGGGATAATGATTTTAAAACATTCTGAACCGAATGATATTTTAAATGTCTTCTTAAACGATCGCAATTCTACCTTTAGTACTATCAGTACTTTGATTTTATGAAACGCCCAGTCTAGTTAAAAAAGAAAACAAATATATGACATAAAAAAATCATTCAACGAAAATCAATGATAACAAGAAGATACCCTTCAAAAAATGGGATAATGGTAAATTCGAAAGTTTAAACGACTTGTTATCGAAAAGAGCTCACACATTTAACAGTTTATGTAACGAGATAACTACAAGTAATGACATTGAAAATATAGCAAATACATTCGCAGAATTTATACAATAGTGTATAGCTGAAACATTTAAAAAGCATAGTAATAACAGAAAAAAACAATTATAATTCCAAAGAAAAAACCTTGGTTTAACTCTGAATGCTGTAATGCTAGAAAATGATTTAATAGAAATAGAAATACATTTCTAAAAAACAAATCTGATGCGAATCGATTAGATTATATTAATTATAAATCTCATTACAACAAAATAAAAAACAAGAACACAGCTGATTTCATGCAAAAGGAAAAGCACAGGTTATCTCAACTAAGTAAATATAATCCAAAATTATTTTGATCTTAATTAAAGAGGCAATATAAGGAACCCGCTGAAGTTATTAGTCAAATAAACTTAAATGATTTATATAACCATTTCAACTCACTATATCACATAGATGAACATACTATTAATAAAGACAACTATTTGATGAAGATTTAGACTGAAATTACCATAACGAACTGCACCATGCTGTCTTTCACCAAAATGATAATAAAAGTAGCGGTTTAGATGATATCGTAGCGGAGGTATACAAAAAGTCGTTTAATATAACATCTCCTTTCATTCTCAAATTATTTAATTATCTTTTCGCAAAGGGCGAATATCCTCAATCTTGGGGAAATGGTATAACCGTACCAATATTAAAGGGGGAGATGTTGATAATGCACATACTTATAGAGGCATAACACTTATAAACACTATAGCTAAGATATATTCTCAAGTCATATTAAATCGCCTTACAAAATGGTCTACCAAACACAAAAAGATAATTGAAAATCAATTTGGATTTCAAAAAGGAGAATCTACAGTCGAATGTATTTTCATACTACATTCTATAATAACTAAAACAATAAGCCAAAAAAAAAAAAAAAAACCTTTATTGACAAGATTGATCGATCTTTACTCTTTCAATTTTTTTTTCATGAGGATGTTAGCTCTAAATCATAAATGCGATAAGAAGCATGTATAGAACCATAGGTTTAATAATGAATTATCTTTCTTTATAGATTCAAATATTGGAGTCAAGCAAGGGGACCAAAGTTCCAGTCTATTGTTCCTTTCTTTCGTTAATGACATTCTATCTCACTTAAACAATAATATAGATGATCTGTTTATAATAAATGATATCAAGATTTTCATGTTACTTTTCGCCGATGATACTGCCCTATTCGCTCACTCACCACAGGCTCTACAATCTTTATTAAACGATCTTGAACAATATTGTAATTCATGGGGTATTACGGTTAATACTAAAAAAAAACCACATTATTATATTTGAAAAAAGGATGACATACCTTATATGAATTTATCTACAACAATATTCAATTAGAGATTGTGGACTCCTTTAAAATATTTAGGAATTAATTTATACAAGAACAGATGCTGGTTTCATACCCAGAAACGGACAGCACAACATTCTTTATACGCTTTACATAACTTGTTTATTGTATTCAACCAGTCAAACTTAAATACAAACGATAAATGTAATCTGTATGATAGTTTAGTAGGATCCGTCCTAAATTATGGAGGAGAAATTTGGGGTTACTTTCCAAGTAAAAATGTAGAATTGATACATACTAAATTTCTAAGAAAGATCCTGAATGTTAAAAAGAAATGTACTAATCTTGATGGCATATATGGCGAGTTAGGTCGTTACCCTATGCATATTAAAAGAAAGATTTCAATCTATTCAAGTATTGGATCAAAATTCTAAATCCACCAGATCATTCCTTAATGAAACAAATCTATAACATGTTGCAGCTAGATTCAGATAATAATATCAATTACTTTAAACCTAATTGGGCACATTAACGTTAAAAACATACTATATGAAATCGGTATGACAAATCTCTGGATAGACCAAAATCCACAAACTATCGACTTCCGAACCATTAAGCAACGTATCCTTGACATATATACAAACACAACTGGTATGCAAACATTAATAATGCAAGTAAGCTTGAATCCTATTGTATATTTAAACATGATTTTAACATTGAATTATATCTGTCATGTATAAACGTAAACAAATACCGAGTATCTCTGACAAAGTTAAGTTTATTATGTCACAATCTGGAAATTGAATCAGGCAGATATTTCTAAATCCGAAAGAATATGCACACACTGCAACATGAACGTCATTGAATCAGAATATCATTTCTTATTAGTGTGCCCAAAATATTATGAAATACGCAAGAGTATTTAAAAATATATTGTCATTGGCCAAGTATACTTATATTTAATGCATTAATGTCTTCAATTTCTACGAAAATTATAAATAGTTTATCTAAATATGTATTTGTTGCAATGAAACATAGAGAACGGTAGCAATGCTGGATTATAACACCTAATGATGTGATGGTCCAGCTTTTATAACCGTTCTAATATAAAAAAAGATGTGTTTGTGAAACACTGATGCCCCCGAATGGCAACATCTAGGTCAAAGGTCAAGGTCGCCAGTTCAAAAATGTTGGTACTGACAGAAAGGTCATGTCACAAGGAATACACATGTGACATATGGTAGCCGTACCTGTTATGGTTCAAAAGTAGTGTTCAAGGTTAAAGTTTTTTTCGAGAATGGCAACATCTAGGTCAAAGGTCAAGGCCGCAAGGTGAAAAATGTTGGTACTGACAGAAAGGTCATGTCACAAGATATACGCATGTGAAATATGGTAGCCGTACCTGTTATGGTTTAAAAGAAGTGGTCAAGGTAAAAGTTTTTTTTCGAGAATGGCAACATCTAGGTCAAAGGTCAAGGTCGCAAGATCAAAAATGATGGTACTGACAGAAAGGTAATGTCACAAGGAATACACATGTGAAATATGGTAGCCGTACCTGTTATGGTTCAAAAGTTATGGCCAAGGTTAAATTTTTTTTCGATAATGGCAATATCTAGGTCAAAGGTCATGGTGCAAGGTGAAACATGTTGGTACTGACAGAAAGGTCATGTCACAAGGAATACACATGTGAAATATGGTAGCCGTACCTGTTATGGTTCAAAAGTAATGGCCAAGGTTAAAGTTTTTTTCGAGAATGGCAACATCTAGGTCAAAGGTCAAGGTCGCAAGGTCAAAAATGTTGGTACTGACAGAAAGGTCATGTCACAAGAAATACACATGTGAAATATGGTAGCCGTACCTGTTATGGTTCAAAAGTAATGGTCAAGGTTAAAGTTTTTTTCGAGAATGGCAACATCTAGGTCAAAGGTCAAGGTCGCAAGGTCAAAAATGTTGGTACTGACAGAAAGGTCATGTCACAAGAAATACACATGTGAAATATGGTAGCCGTACCTATTATGGTTCAAAAGTAATGGTCAAGGTTAAAGTTTTTTTCGTGCAGACAGGCCAAAATCTACATCTATGTCAAAGGTCAAGGTCGTAAGGCAAACTAGATGCCCACCGAATCGGAGATTCCGGGGGCATAAAAAAAAACTTTGAAACCTTCGTCGCAGCTCCAATTTTCGTTTCGTTGGAGATTTGACTACTGGTTAAACATTACAAGAAAGTGTTAAAATTAGTTAGGATAATAATTAAGTGAGATTACGGAAAAGGTAGAAAGCGTGTCGGGGATAGCTTCATACGTTTCTTTTAAGGTTCATAGATATATAAATGTTTTCACGATTTTCAAAGGGCCGATTCTTACCAATTATATAAGTAAATTCTCACAATTGTATGCAGATATGTATGTTTTGTTTTTTAGGGGTTGCTCTCTTCTCCGCTTGGGTGTTAATGGTACATATATACATGTTTGTGACTATTGTAGTTATTGTAGTTAGTGTTAGACATATTGAAACGTATATAAATCAATCGTTGCTGATATAGGGACATTGTGAAAAGAGGAGAACTGGTCCGAAAGGCGGTTTCTCTTCTTGTCACATTGTTGTTGTTGTAACCGTCTATTTTTTTCATTTTTCAAACATCTCCAAGCGAAGAAGTTGACGGCTGTTAAAGGCAAACGTATGAAAACATTACTTATATTTCGCCGCCAGGAACTTTGTAAATATGTATGTATATTTATTTTTTCTGTATTGTTACTGTCAGTCAGCAGTGTATATAACATGTATCCTCATGGGCTGGAAGCCTAAAGGAATTTGAATGAATACTCTTATCAAACTTATCAAACTTATCAAAGTTTTAACGAAATTTATACATCATATTTCTATAATAGAGTCATTTTAGCATGATCACTAACAATCTGATTTAGTATTTGTATTTTGTTTATTACAATAATATTATTTATTACATTGTTTTTAATTGACTAATTGTTATTGACCAATTATTTAATATAATATACATTTTATTAGCCACATTTATAATAGTAATAATATTATTTATTATTGCTTTTAATTGATTGTTTACAGATTTGATTGAATGATATGTTTTCAGGCAATCAACTAATTAAAGGAATGAGTTATTGTAATCAATCAATTACAAATTTAAAATCATACATGCACCATATAAAGATGCTGTTGAGAAACAGGGAACATACAAACATGGCTAATGCAGAAGTAAATATCAGTTTATTAGAGAATAGAAGAGGTGGGAGAACACTTGTTCATAATGATTTCTTCCATTTTACGCAATGTATATGGAGAAAGGTCCAGTCCCTAGCTTTGGTATTCTTCAAAATCTCATACAAGCCCTACCTCAACATTGCACTGATTCGCATACATGTCTTGTATTCAAAGCTTTGTTTCTTGTCGCATTTTTTTGCCTTCTCAGAGTAAGTGAAATTTCAGTTATGACATCAAGTCCAGAGCATGCACTCCTCCGCCAAAATGTTCAGGTCCAACTATTGGGATCTAAACCACAATTTATCATTTTACACTTAACCTCATACAAACATTCAAACGGCAATGTGGCCACTGTGCCGCTGCAACGCAATGCTTTGAAGTCCATTTGCCCGGTTAAGTCTCTTTATAAAATCTACAACTGGTCAACAGCCCAGGGTCAAATCTTTCGTTATGCTTGTCTCCGTCCAATAACCCCAACTTGTTTTAGAACCATGCTCAGAAAATGTGTGGTATACAATACAATACAATACAATACAATACAATAGTTTATTTGCGTAATTAGGCCTCCGGCCCACAATACATACATATTATATTACATTCAATTTACAATGTAGTAATGTGCACAATCAAATTTCTTCAAAAAGCTTTCAAATATAAATGGCTATATTTTTAATAACTAATGGATTTTCATTTTGAAGAAGACAATAAAGATTCTGTAAGCTTGGTAACGCATTAAACCACGTATTTAGATACAAATCTCTAATAATCTTAAACTTTTCACAAACAAAGAAGGCATGAAACTCATCCTCGATAACTAAGGCATCTTTTTGCATAAAGCAATATACACAAATTCGATTTTCTCTTTCAATATTAAAATGACGACCAACTTCAACGTTAAGTTTGTGGCTTGAGCATCTAAAACGCGACAGAGAACGTTTATAGTAGGGTTTAATGTCTAAATTTAAATATTTTTCAACATTTAATAATGTTTTCACATTTTTGTACAAATCACACCTTGAAGAAGTATTTATATCATTATGCAACATTTGAAAGGAACAGTCTTTTAATCGTTGTTTTACTTGTTTTATGAAATACGTTTCATTACCTATATCTTGCGAAAGCCACACAAAACCAAAGCCATTCTTAAATAGAAATTCTCTAACTTTTGTAACCCAATTAATTATACCAATATCATCATACTTCTTAAGCATTAAATAGCACTGTTTTGGATATCTGTTAGGATCCATATGAATCAGTCTTACACAGTATTTGATAAATTTAATGTGGTAATTTATAGCTAGAGGAAATCTCCCAAATTCACCCAATGCCATTGCGTCATTTACAGACGAATTTATACCAAGAAAGTTTTTACAGAATTTAGTCTGGATTTGTTCTACACATTTTTTAGTTTCATAGCCCCAAATCTCTGACCCATATGTAAGTATTGGAATAACCATAGAATCGAAAATTTTAAAATATTGTTTATGACAAAATTTACCAAAAGGTTTTTCAAATCGCTTGATTTGATAAAGAGACTTACGGGCCTGTGCTGCAAGTTTTGTTGTTGCTGAATGCCAGGATAACTTTGGTGTAAATAGTAAACCCATAAATTTATATGTTGAAGTTACTTTTATATGTTCACCCCTATAAATCCAACGTTCATACTTTCTTAATGGGCCTCCGTTTCTAAAAACAATCATTTCAGACTTTTTAAGGCTAACTACCATATCTGTTTCTATACAAAATTTATCTATGGTATTTAGTTGCTTTTGCATATAGTAGTGAGTATGGTGTAATTTAGACCCTTTCCGATACACAGCTCAATCACTGAGAATTGGTGGTGCGACCTTTGCACACAAGACAAATGTTTCAAATGAACAGCTTAAAAGGCTAGGCCGGTGGAAAGCGTCTGCTTTCCAGAAATACATTCGGCAAAATCCTTTAACATATTCCACTTTGACTGTCCACAGTTGGCCATATTTGCCACCACAATACACATTCAAATGTTCCTCAGACTCGACTGCCTGAAGCGGCGAGTATGGGTTTTGCAATTTGTTAGTCGCCGGGCAGAAGCCCGCGACTTCTATTTTTAATAGCTTTTCGGAAATCACATGGGAGGGCGGCTTATTATTAGAAAGAAACAAATCTAGATGATTTGAACATATTACAATTGTGGTTGTTTACGAACACTAATAAATGACACATCTAAAATGAAATAAATATTCCGATTTTTTAATGTTTGCAGTTTTTTTTATTTCACTCGCATTTAAGTTTTTTGTCTTATTTACGAAGACAAAAGTGGTCCCTTCAAGACGTGAACCAACACCCCCTAATGCAGACTCTTATGTGTCATCATTGAGGTCAATTTCGGATTCTCCTTTTAATAGCAATTTTAACTTACTAAATGTTGTTTTCATGTTCAAAGAGATGTCTTGATTTGTGTAGAATTCATTTAATAATGTTAATCCATGAATATCTAAAGTAGGAACTGTTTCTAAGCTAAATATAGACCCTATTCTGTTGTGTAGTTTCGTGACCTTTAACATCGATTTTCGCGCATGCGCATTTCGATATGAAAAAGCGAGTGATATTATTTTATTTTAGACAAGTACAAGACGAATGTTTGACGCAAAGCGTCAAAGAGAAGCCGCAATATTTCGTTGTACATGTAGAAATAAGAAAAAAAGAACATTTTTAAATCCACAAACAATAGAACAATTTAAACTGTAGACGGTAATGCTGATATATTTCTCCTTTTGAAGACTTTTGTGTGTTTTCTTCAAATTACCTCCCTTTAAAGCAATACCAGGATATTTACCTTGTGATTCGAATAAGATTGACAAACATTGAAATTATATGAATGAACACTATTATTTAAATAAGTAACAACAGCAAAATTAAATTTAAGCCGTTAATTTTTTATAGATACCCTAATGTATAGGTATGAATATAAACTTTATAAGCAAATGTTTTCATTTCAACGTTCCTAATGTTTGAATAGACTAAGGAAAGTCAAGAATACATAAATAAATCAATGCAGTCTTTTCCGGCGACATTGATGCCTTGCATCAACTTTCTCTTGTTGTATATATATATACATATATTTTTACTTCCTTACATCTGTTTTTCGTCAAGTGTAGGCTGGTTTTTTCATCCAAAATAATTTCAATTTTAGGGGATGGCCGGTTTGTACCAACTGTCTGAGGCGGTGGTAACAACTTATATGGCATACATATTTTCCAATACTTGCCAGCCAATGCTTGCCGAGAATCGCGGAGTTTGTTTTAACTTTTATTGTTATGTCTTAGGCAGATTCAAACCAGAAAGTCATCTGAAACACAGTAATAATGTCCCAACTGACTGAGGCAGTGGGTTCATCTTTTTGTCATTATTATCTGTGCAAACCATCTTCTAACACTTATGGTTTTATGTGCAAGATAGTTCATGTCTTAACAATGGTTCTAGTCAAATTCCAAGGTTACTATATCTTGAGGATTCAGATACATGCCAACTCTGTTTTCAGTCAGGTTTAATTTGTATTGGTAATATAAAACAAATGTCATCTGTCATTTTACAACATTCGTGATTTTGCTTTCTGATTGTAATTAGATTAGTCTTTTTTTTTTTAAATCATTGATTGATTGATTGATTGGGGTTTAACGCCGTTTTTAACAATTTCTCAGTCATATCACGGCGGCCAGTTCACCTATTCGTGTGTTTCCTGGTTTTCGCACACCAGTACTTCACACAATAATCTTACCAAGCAACTGGCTGCTTTTCCACGTAGACTTAGCCCATTGGTGGAAGACGAATGACGCATGTCGCAATGACTTTTGTCAAACGTCGGAAAGAAAGTTGGCCGAGTGGCGGTTGTTTCGCCCAGATACGGAAAAATGTTTAATATTCATATAAGTTTACTATGAATTTCAACTCCAAACTCATTGTCCCATACTAGTCCGGTTACCGGCCCCCTGTCAGAAGATATTGATATGTATAATGTAGATAAAGGGTAATATGTTCATTAGCATCTACTGGAGACAATGAAACATAAATGGATTTTATGTCTACATAAAAGTATTTATGTTATTGTTAACACACCTTAATCTATAGTGGTTAACACTAAGCGGGGTTGATTCAGTTGCTCTGGGGCATGTATTTGTCACGTGATAGAGCCAATCACTAGCTCTATCCCTGTCACGTGATTGGGTTTCGCTCTGAGGCGTGCCTCGGTCACGTGACAGGGGCTGCAGAGCGTAGGTAATGTGACTGGTATCAGCCAATCACTGGCTCTATCTCTGTCACGTGATATTTTGATATAAATAGATACTGTATCAGGTGAATCAGATCATCCAAGCATCTGCCTCCATCACCGCTTGCAGATTTTCTTTGTTTCAAACATTTACGAGAAGGGATTTGGGTTTTTAACCTCCAACGGCCCTTTCCACCTCCTAATTTTGTTTTGTACATTATTTTATATGTTTACTATCTATGTATGTTAATTTCTTTTTCATTTCCATCTCTGTGGCGGTTGTTTCGCCCAGGGTCCGTAATCACAAAGCTCCTAAGTTATTTCCTTAGGAAATTCCTTAAATACCCGATTTTCCCCTTAGCTGAGGAAATTCCTTAAGTTCGTATTCACAAAGCTCCTAAGGAAATTCCTAAGGTAAGAATATTAGTGTTTCCTTAAGTGAAAATAGGTGACGTCAGAATTAAATTTATTCATTATGTTTGGACGAAAATAGATACGTCATAGTGGTTTAAAGATTATTTTTCTGCATAAATTAGTGTTTTCCCAGTTGTTGGAACTATATAACGAGTTGTTAAACTCTGATTTCTGTTTTTTTTATCATCGTCACATTTCTTTACGCAATCTTAGCATTCATTTTTTTATGCGATATTCAATATTATTTTTGACCAACAACGCATACACAAACATGTAAAAACGTTTTGATTATTTCTAGCGATGAGACGGCGGCCATTGATATCGAGAATATGCTTTTTGAGATTTTCCTTTACTTTAAGGGGAAAGTTAATGCATGGTACGGCGCTCCTTAACTTTTAAGGGAAAAATGGACCGATTTAAGGAGTATTTTTACCTTAGGAGTTTTGTGAATAGCTTCTTAGGAAATTCCTTAGAGATAAGGAGGAAATGGTGAAACTTGAGGGAAATCTCCCTATTTAAGGAATATTTTTTCCTTAGAAGCTTTGTGAATACGGCCCCAGATATGGAAACATGTTTAATATTCATATAAGTTTATTATGAATTTTATTAAATTTAATGCATTTTTATTCTAAAATGCCCAATTTCAACTTCAAACACATTTTACGTTTTCTCATTTTCCCATACTAGTACGGTTACCGGCCCCCTGTCAGAAGATATTGAAATGTATAATGTGGATGAAGGGTAATATGTTCATTAGTATCTACTGGAGACAATGAATCATAAAAATCAATATTTTATATTTTATATTAATGATATTAATAAAAATGAAAAAATGTATTTCATCATTTGTCATTTTATTCTTATACAAAGAACCCATTTATTTTACTAGGTGGATTTTCCGCACTAGTTTTAACGGGTGAGACAGAGGTGTTAAAAAATAATTGGTGGGCAAAGTGAGACTAAAATGTTGTCCAATATATAAAAAAGTTGGCAAAGTGAGACTGAACCAATACATCATATTTTATATTATTGATTGCGTCTGTTTTTAACATTTTATAAACAAAATTTAGTATTGAGTTATCATTAGAATTTAAGTCCAATATTTAATCATGTTATATTTTCTTAAAATTGGCAGCGGGATACGCCCTAACTCACCGTATATTACCTGTAGATCAGTATATATAGTGATTTATACACTATAGCCATATAAGGCCAAATAGCCCCGCCCTCTGGCAGCCATTTTTTTTTACCAATCAACATGGCTTGACGGAATCTGATAGAGGGTCTCCCAAGAAACATTTCTACAAAAAAAATGAAAATTGGACAAACACTTCCGGAGGAGATGATTTTTCAAGTTTTCACTATAGCCTATAAGGCCAAATAGTCCCGCCCCCTGGCGGCCTATGTTTTTCGACCAATCAACATGGCTTGAAGGAATCTGATAGAGGGTCACTCAAAAAACATTTCTACAAACAAATTGAAAATCTGCCAACCAGTTTGGGAAAAGAAGAATTTTAAAGCTTTTTTTGGTTTCGCTGCCATTGAAACCAGAATTCTGCATGAATCACAAACATTTAAAGGAATTCTGGTGAGGTCATTGATAGGATGCTTTGTGTGAAGTTTCATCTCAATTGACCTATATGTGATAATACAACTTATTACACATGATATAGATTCAAATAATGTTGCTTAACCCGTTCCCACATATACACGGTTTCTGACGTCTCTACAGCGGACAACTCTTGAAAACAGTGTGATAAAAGGAGAAATTGTTCATTATGAAATTGTCATAAAATACACAGAGGGACGCATAACTCTGAAATGGCTATAATTATTTGTCCAATTTTTGTTGCAACCGAGGTTTTAATGACTATAAACATTCAAAACACGTTTGATACATATTGGATAACACTTTTTCATATATATACACCAAATTTTCATCAGACTACTTCCAAAACATTTATGCAAACATATGGAATTCCTTTATAAATGAAGGTTTAATCATTGCATAGAAGTAAAATATGGTGGCAAAGGGAAATTCTCCTTTTGTCACCGTGCATTCGAAAGTTGTCAGCTGCAGAGGCATCAGAAAGCATCTATATGTGGGAGAGGGATAAGAACGGCTAAATTTAAGATCAGACAAGGCATTTGGAGATCTGGCTTGTTATAGAAAATGGCCCAAACATAAAATCTGTAACATGTTCGGCAAGTTTGATGTAAATCAGATGAAAACTATACAAACATATGGAATTCCTCTATAAATGAAAGTTTAATCATTGCATGGAAGTGAAATATTGTGGCAATGGGAAATTCTCCTTTTGACACCGTGCATTCAAAAGTCGTCAGCTGCAGAGGAATCAGAAAGCATCTATATACCAACAAAACGACCTCTGAAAGCAGGACGGGCAATTGCTCCCTTTGTCACAGTGTGTTCCGTACTATTGAGTAGCTGGGTTGAATCACCCAGGACGCATGAGTATGTGAACAGTGCGTGTGATTTGACAAATATGATGTTGAAAACGGTGTAAAACACCCAACAATACAAATAAAACGACCTTTGAAATTATGATTAGCAATGGCTCCTCTTTCCACACTGTTTTCAGTCCTAACGCATAGCTGGGTTGAATCACCCAGGATGCATGAGTATGTGAACACTGCGTGCGAATTGACATATATGATGTTGAAAACGGCGTTAAAACACCCAACAACGCAATCAAAACGACCTTTGAAAACATGATGAGCAATGGCTCTTCTTACCACACTGTTTTCAGTCCTATTGCCTAGCTGGGTAGAATCACTCAAAAAACATGAGTATGTGCAAACTAAACGACATGTTAAAGCATGGCGGGTAATTGCTTCTCTTGCCACAATGTGTTCAGGTCTATTGCATAGTTGGGTTGATTCACCCAGGGATCACGAGTGTGTGAACTGACGGGGTGGTATGACTGGAATGATGTTGAAAACGGCCTAAAACACCTAACAATACAAACAAAATGACCTCTGAAAGCAGGGCGGGCAATTGCTCCCTTTGTCATAGTGTGTTCCGTACTATTGAGTAGCTGGATTGAATCACCCAGGACGCATGAGTATGTGAACAATGCGGGTGATTTGACATATGATGTTGAAACCGGCTTAAAACACCCAACAATACAAACAAAACGACCTTTGAAATCATGATTAGCAATGGCTTCTCTTTCCACGTTGTTTTCAGTCCTAACGCATAGCTGGGTTGATTCTCCCAGGTCCCATGAGTTTGTGAATTGGGAGAGTGATTGGACATAAATGCTGTTGAAAATGGCCTATAAACCCCAACAATGCAATCACATTGACCTTTGAAAACATGATATGAGCAATGGCTCCTTATACCACACTGTTTTCAGTCCTATCGCGTAGATGGGTTGACTCACCCAGGAAGCATGTGTGTGTGAGCAGTGAGGTGTATTTAACATAAATTCTGTTGAAAACGGCCTAAAACAACCAACAACGTAATCAAAACGGCCTTTGAAAATATGATGAGCAATGACTCCTCTTACCACACTGTTTTCAGTCCTATTGCCTAGCTGGGTAGAATCACCCAGAAAACACGAGTATGTGCACTGTGATGGCGATTGGGCATACATGCTGTTGAAAACGGCCTAAAACCCCAACAATGCAAGCAAAACGACCTTTGAAAACATGATGAGCAATGGCTGTTTTTATCACAATGTTTTCGATAGTTCATTTATAGGGAGTGTATGCATGTGGGAACGGGGTTATGGGAAAATCGTTCATTGTACCGCAGAAAGGGATTTGGCCTGCAGAAGTGCGAAGACCAGTGAACACATACTCACTTTTTCCCTCATGCAAATATTGTATGCCACTTTCCACACTTACGGGGTCATGCAACAACTCTCTTCCAATATCAAAACCCCTACAATGCAAACAAAACGACGTTTTAAAGCATGGCGGGCAATTGCTTCTCTTGACACAATGTGTTCAGGTCTATTGCATAGCTGGGTTGATTCACCCAGGGATCACGAGTGTGTGAACTAACGGGGTGGTATGACTTGAATGATGTGCAAAACGGCCTAAAACACCCAACAATACCAACAAAACGACATCTGAAAGTAGGACGGGCAATTGCTCCCTTTGTCACAGTGTGTTCCGTACTATTGACTAGCTGGGTTGAATCACCCAGGATGCATGAGTATGTGAACAGTGCGTGTGATTTGACATATATGATGTTGAAAACGGTGTAAAACACCCAACAATACAAACAAACCGACCTTTGAAATCATGATTAGCAATGGCTCCTCTTTCCACACTGTTTTCAGTCCTAACGCATAGCTGGGTTGAATCACCCAGGACGCATGAGTATGTGAACACTGCGTGCGAGTTGACATATATGATGTTGAAAACGGCGTTAAAATACCCAACAACGCAATCAAAACGACCTTTGAAAACATGATGAGCAATGGCTCCTCTTACCACACTGTTTTCAGTCCTATTGCCTAGCTGGGTAGAATCACTCAAAAAACATGAGTATGTGCAAACTAAACGACATGTTAAAGCATGGCGGGCAATTGCTTCTCTTGTCAATGATGTTGAAAACGGCCTAAAACACCTAACAATACAAACAAAATGACCTCTGAAAGCAGAGCGGGCAATTGCTCCCTTTGTCACAGTGTGTTCAGTACTATTGAGTAGCTGGATTGAATCACCCAGGACGCATGAGTATGTGAACAGTGCGTGTGATTTGACATATATGATGTTGAAAACGGTGTAAAACACCCAACAATACAAACAAAACGAACTTTGAAATCATGATTAGCAATGGCTCCTCTTTCCACACTGTTTTCAGTCCTAACGCACAGCTGGGTTTAATCAGTCAGGACGCATGAGTATGTGAACACTGCGTGCGAGTTGACATATAAGAGATATGAGATGCGAAGACCAGTGAACACATACTCACCTTTTCCCACATGCAGATATTGTATGCCACTATTCACACTTATTTAGTCATGCAACAAATCTCTTCCAATATCAAAACCCCTATAATGCAAACAAAACGACATTTTAAAGCATGGCGGGCAATTGCTTCTCTTGCCACAATGTGTTCAGGTCTATTGCATAGCTGGGTTGATTCACACAGGGATCACGAGTGTGTGAACTGACGGGGTGGTAAGACTTGAATGAACAGTGCGGGTGATTTGACATATGATGTTGAAACCGGCTTAAAACACCCAACAATACAAACAAAACGACCTTTGAAATCATGATTAGCAATGGCTCCTCTTTCCACATTGTTTTCAGTCCTAACGCATAGCTGGGTTGATTTTCCCAGGTCCCATGAGTTTGTGAACTGTGAGAGTGATTGGACATAAATGCTGTTGAAAATGGCCTATAAACCCCTACAATGCAATCACATTGACCTTTGAAAACATGATATGAACAATGGCTGTTTATACCACACTGTTTTCAGTCCTATCGCGTAGATGGGTTGACTCACCCAGGAAGCATGTGTGTGTGAGCAGTGAGGTGTATTTGACATAAATGCTGTTGAAAACGGCCTAAAACAACCAACAACGCAATCAAAACGGCCTTTGAAAACATGATGAGCAATGACTCCTCTTACCACACTGTTTTCAGTCCTATTGCCTAGCTCGGTTGAATCACCCAGAAAAACACGAGTGTGTGCACTGTGATGGCGATTGGGCATACATGCTGTTGAAAACGGCCTAAAACCCCAACAATGCAAGCAAAACGACCTTTGAAAAAATGATGAGCAATGGCTGTTTTTATCACAATGTTTTCGATAGTTCATATAAAGGGAGTGTATGCATGTGGGCACGGGGTTATGGGTTCGTTTGTGAATTGTGAGAGTGATTGGACATAAATGCTGTTGAAAATGGCCTATAAACCCCAACAATGCAATCACATTGACCTTTGAAAACATGATATGAGCGATGGCTCCTTATACCACACTGTTTTCAGTCCTATCGCGTAGATGGGTTGACTCACCTAGGAAGCATGTGTGTGTGAGCAGTGAGGTGTATTTAACATAAATGCTGTTGAAAACGGCCTAAAACAACCAACAACGCAATCAAAACGGCCTTTGAAAACATGATGAGCAATGACTCCTCTTTCCAAACTGTTGTCAGTCCTAACGTATAGCTGGGTTGAATCACCCACGACGCATGAGTATGTGAACAGTGCGTGTGATTTGACATATATGATGTTGAAAACGGCGTAAAACACCAAACAATACAAACAAAACGACCTTTGAAATCATGATTAGCAATGGCTCCTCTTTCCACACTGTTGTCAGTCCTAACGCATAGCTGGGTTGAATCACCCAGGACGCATGAGTATGTGAACACTGCTTGCGAGTTGACATATATGATGTTGAAAACGGCGTTAAAACACCCAACAACGCAATCAAAACGACCTTTGAAAACATGATGAGCAATGGCTCCTCTTACCACACTGTTTTCAGTCCTATTGCCTAGCTGGGTAGAATCACTAAAAAAACATGAGTATGTGCAAACTAAACGACATGTTAAAGCATGGCGGGCAATTGCTTCTCTTGCCACAATGTGTTCAGGTCTATTGCATAGCAGGGTTGATTCACCCAGGGATCACGAGTGTGTGAACTGACGGGGTGGTATGACTGGAATGATGTTGAAAACGGCATAAAACACCTAACAATACAAACAAAATGACATCTGAAAGCAGGGCGGGCAATTGCTCCCTTTGTCACAGTGTGTTCAGTACTATTGAGTAGCTGGATTGAATGACCCAGGACGCATGAGTATGTGAACAGTGCGAGTGATTTGACATATGATGTTGAAACCGGCTTAAAACACCCAACAATACAAACAAAACGACCTTTGAAATCATGATTAGCAATAGCTCCTCTTTCCACATTGTTTTCAGTCCTAACGCATAGCTGGGTTGATTCTCCCAGGTCCCATGAGTTTGTGAACTGTGAGAGTGATTGGACATAAATGCTGTTGAAAATGGTCTATAAACCCCAACAATGCAATCACATTGACCTTTGAAAACATGATATGAGCAATGGCTCCTTATACCACACTGTTTTCAGTCCTATCGCGTAGATGGGTTGACTCACCTAGGAAGCATGTGTGTGTGAGCAGTGAGGTGTATTTAACATAAATGCTGTTGAAAACGGCCTAAAACAACCAACAACGCAATCAAAACGACCTTTGAAAACATGATGAGCAATAACTACTCTTACCACACTGTTTTCAGTCCTATTGCCTAGCTGGGTAGAATCACCCAGAAAACACGAGTATGTGCACTGTGATGGCGATTGGGCATACATGCTGTTGAAAACGGCCGAAAACCCCAACAATGCAAGCAAAACGACCTTTGAAAACATGATGAGCAATGGCTGTTTTTATCACAATGTTTTCGATAGTTCATTTATAGGGAGTGTATGCATGTGGGAACGGGGTTATGGGAAAATCGTTCACTGTACCGCCGAAAGGGATTTGGCCTGCAGAGGTGCGAAGACCAGTGAACACATACTCACCTTTTCCCACATGCAGATATTGTATGCCACTTTCCACACTTATTTAGTCATGCAACAACTCTCTTCCAATATCAAAACCCCTACAATGCAAACAAAACTACATTTTAAAGCATGGCGGGCAATTGCTTCTCTTGCCACAATGTGTTCAGGTCTATTGCATAGATGGGTTGATTCACCCAGGGATCACGAGTGTGTGAACTGACGGGGTGGTATGACTTGAATGATGTTGAAAACGGCCTAAAACACCCAACAATACCAACAAAACGACCTCTGAAAGCAGGACGGGCAATTGCTCCCTTTGTCACAGTGTGTTCCGTACTATTGGGTAGCTGGGTTGAATCACCCACGACGCATGAGTATGTGAACAGTGCGTGTGATTTGACATATATGATGTTGAAAACGGCGTAAAACACCCAACAATACAAACAAAACGAACTTTGAAATCATGATTAGCAATGGCTCCTCTTTCCACACTGTTTTCAGTCCTAACGCATAGCTGGGTTGAATCACTCAGGACGCATGAGTATGTGAACACTGCGTGCGAGTTGACATATATGATGTTGAAAACGGCGTTAAAACACCCAACAACGCAATCAAAACGACCTTTGAAAACATGATGAGCAATGGCTCTTCTTAACACACTGTTTTCAGTCCTATTGCCTAGCTGGGTAGAATCACTAAAAAAAACTTGAGTATGTGCAAACTAAACGACATGTTAAAGCATGGCGGGCAATTGCTTCTCTTGCCACAATGTGTTCAGGTCTATTGCATAGCTGGGTTGATTCACCCAGGGATCACGAGTGTGTGAACTGACGGGGTGGTATGACTGGAATGATGTTGAAAACGGCCTAAAACACCTAACAATACAAACAAAATGACCTCTGAAAGCAGGGCGGGCAATTGCTCCCTTTGTCACAGTGTGTTCCGTACTATTGAGTAGCTGGATTGAATCACCCAAGACGCATGAGTATGTGAACAGTGCGGGTGATTTGACATATGATGTTGAAACCGGCTTAAAACACCCAACAATACAAACAAAACGACCTTTGAAATCATGATTAGCAATAGCTCCTCTTTCCACATTGTTTTCAGTCCTAACGCATAGCTGGGTTGATTCTCCCAGGTCCCATGAGTGTGTGAACTGTGAGAGTGATTGGACATAAATGCTGTTGAAAATGGCCTATAAACCCCAACAATGCAATCAGATTGACCTTTGAAAACATGATATGAGCAATGGCTCCTTATACCACACTGTTTTCAGTCCTATCGCGTAGATGGGTTGACTCACCTAGGAAGCATGTGTGTGTGAGCAGTGAGGTGTATTTAACATAAATTCTGTTGAAAACGGCCTAAAACAACCAACAACGCAATCAAAACAGCCTTTGAAAACATGATGAGCAATGACTCCTCTTACCACACTGTTTTCAGTCCTATTGCCTAGCTGGGTAGAATCACCCAGAAAACACGAGTATGGGCACTGTGATGGCGATTGGGCATACATGCTGTTGAAAACGGCCTAAAACCCCAACAATGCAAGCAAAACGACCTTTGAAAACGTGATGAGCAATGGCTGTTTTTACCACAATGTTTTCGATAGTTCATTTATAGGGAGTGTATGCATGTGGGAACGGGGTTATGGGAAAATCGTTCACTGTACCGCCGAAAAGGGATTTGGCCTGCAGAGGTGCGAAGACCAGTGAAAACATACTCACCTTTTCCCACATGCAGATATTGTATGCCACTTTCCACACTTATTTAGTCATGCAACAACTCTCTTCCAATATCAAAACCCCTACAATGCAAACAAACCGACATTTTAAAGCATGGCGGGCTATTGCTTCTCTTGCCACAATGTGTTCAGGTCTACTGCATAGCTGGGTAGATTCACCCGGGGATCACGAGTGTGTGAACGGACGGGGTGGTATGACTGGAATGATGTTGAAAACGGCCTAAAACACCCAACAATACAAACAAAATGACCTCTGAAAGCAGGGCGGGCAATTGCTCCCTTTGTCACAGTGTGTTTAGTACTATTGAGTAGGTGGGTTGAATTACCCACGACGCATGAGTATGTGAACAGTGCGTGTGATTTGACATATATGATGTTGAAAACGGCGTAAAACACCCAACAATACAAACAAAACGACCTTTGAAATCATGATTAGCAATGGCTCCTCTTTCCACACTGTTGTCAGTCCTAACGCATAGCTGGGTTGAATCACCCAGGACGCATGAGTATGTGAACACTGCTTGCGAGTTGACATATATGATGTTGAAAACGGCGTTAAAACACCCAACAACGCAATCAAAACGACCTTTGAAAACATGATGAGCAATGGCTCCTCTTACCACACTGTTTTCAGTCCTATTGCCTAGCTGGGTAGAATCACTAAAAAAACATGAGTATGTGCAAACTAAACGACATGTTAAAGCATGGCGGGCAATTGCTTCTCTTGCTACAATGTGTTCAGGTCTATTGCATAGCTGGGTTGATTCACCCAGGGATCACGAGTGTGTGAACTGACGGGGTGGTATGACTGGAATGATGTTGAAAACGGCATAAAACACCTAACAATACAAACAAAATGACCTCTGAAAGCGGGGCGGGCAATTGCTCCCTTTGTCACAGTGTGTTCAGTACTATTGAGTAGCTGGATTGAATGACCCAGGACGCATGAGTATGTGAACAGTGCGAGTGATTTGACATATGATGTTGAAACCGGCTTAAAACACCCAACAATACAAACAAAACGACCTTTGAAATCATGATTAGCAATAGCTCCTCTTTCCACATTGTTTTCAGTCCTAACGCATAGCTGGGTTGATTCTTCCAGGTCCCATGAGTTTGTGAACTGTGAGAGTGATTGGACATAAATGCTGTTGAAAATGGTCTATAAACCCCAACAATGCAATCACATTGACCTTTGAAAACATGATATGAGCAATGGCTCCTTATACCACACTGTTTTCAGTCCTATCGCGTAGATGGGTTGACTCACCTAGGAAGCATGTGTGTGTGAGCAGTGAGGTGTATTTAACATAATGCTGTTGAACACGCCTAAAACAACCAAGCAAACGCAATCAAAACGACCTTTGAAAACATGATTGAGCAATAACTACTCTTACCACATCTGTTTTCAGTCCCTATGCCTAGCTGGGTAGATTCACCCAGAAAAACACGAGTATGTGCACTGTGATGGCGATTGGGCATACTGCTGTTGAAAACGGCCGAAAACCCCAAACAATGCAAGCAAAACGACCTTTGAAAACATGATGAGCATGGCTGGTTTTTATCTCAATGTTTTCGATAGTTCATTTACTAGGGAGTGTATGCCCATGTGGGAACGGGGGTTATGGGAAAATCGTTCACTGTACCCGCCCGAAGGGATTTGGCCTTCAGAGTGCGAAGACCAGTGAACACATACTCACCATTTCCCCACATGCAGCATATTGTATTGCCCTTTCCACACTATTTATGTCCATGCTACAACTCTCTTCCAATATCAAAACCCCTACATAGGCAAACAAAACTACATTTTAAACATGGCGGGCAATTGCCTCTCTTGCCACATGTGTCAGGTCCTATTGCATAGCTGGGGTTGAGTTCACCCAGGGATCACGAGGTGTGTGAACTCTGACGGGGTGGTATGACTTGAATGATGTGACAAACGGCCAAAAACCCCCAACAATACCAACACAACGACCTCTGAAAGGCAGGACGGGCAATTGCTCCCTTTGTCACAGTGTGTTCCGTACTATTGGGTAGCTGGGTTGAATCACCCAGAGACGCATGAGTATGTGAACAGTGCGTGTGATTTGACATATATGATGATGAAAACGGCGTTAAAACACCCAACAATACAAACAAAACGAACTTTGAAATCATGATTAGCAAGCGCTGCTCTTTCCACACTGTTTTTCAGTCCTAACGCATAGCTGGGTTTGAATCACTCAGGACGCTATGAGTATGTGACCACTGCGTGCGAGTTGACAGTATATGATGTTAGAAAACGACGTTAAACACACCCAACAACGCAATCAAAACGACCTTTGAAAACATGATGAGCAATGGCTCTTCTTAACACACTGTTTTCAGTCCTATTGCCAATGCTGGGTAGAATCCGAAAAAAAAACCATTGAGTATGTGCCAATCCAAATGACATGTTA